>PVJA010019109.1:28710-38924 GCA_004027025.1 Myocastor coypus
AAAAAAAAAAAAAAAAAAAAAAAAAAAAAAAAATATATATATATATATATATATATATATATATATTGTGAGTGGAATGAATGAAATCACAACACCTAAAAAGTTATGAGATGCAAGTGAAGTATGGAGAAGCAGCATGAAATGTTTATTTTATAAACAGAGGTCTTAAATCAATGTTCTTAATTTCTGCCTTAAAAAACAGTAAATGAAAGCTCAAAATAAAAATTAATAGGAAAAGCTGGGCGTGGTGGCGCACGCCTGTAATCCCAGCACTTGGGAGGCTGAGGCAAGGAGGAGTGGTGCGAGTTCAAGACCAGCCTGGGCTACAAAAGTGAGCTCAAGGCCATCCTGAACTGCATAGCAAGACCCTGTCTCAAAAAAAAAAAAAAAAAAAATAATAATAATAATAGGAAAAAAATACAATAAAAAATCAATGGCAATTCTGGTCTTCTAGTTGTGTGCTGCTTCAAATGTAATTTCAATTATTGCTATACTTTCTCTCAAGTGAATGTTCTAAAAGAAAACAAAAAAGGGTAATTAAAGAGAAAAAGAGGAACTGGGGAGATAGCTCAGTAGAATAACCGCTTGTCTGGCAAGTGCAAGGACCCGAGGTCAATCCCCAGTTCCATAAAAACAAAACAAAAACCAAACCGAGACAAGGAAAAAAAAAAAAAAATCAATGGCAGAAGCTTGGGAGGAGGCTCCATCCTGGCCGCTAGGCGGCAGCAGCCAAGGAGCGAGGCTTCCAGCTGTGTCCCGGAAAACCCAGGCCTTCGAGGTCAGGGGCAAAGCAAACTAGCTGTGGACAGGCGGAGGGAGAGGCGCCCTGGGGTGGCATCTAGCATCTGAGGTTGGCAGAGGCCGCAGGCCGCGCCCTGCTTAGCTAGCCAGTCCAGCCGTGGGAGGCGACCCAATATGAGGGGGGCCTGCCCGTGGCCGCAGCTGCCCTTCCTGTCCGCCTGCCGCTGGTGACCGGAACACGCCTCTGACCACGGGAGGACCAGGCCGGGGTGCCCGGGCGCAGGGTGGCAGAGGCCAGCAGCCTGGGGGACCCTGGCTGTCTCCCCGGACCCACAGGGCGGTGCCCACGGCCACCCCCCACCCACACCCCCGCTCCGCTCGATGCTCAGATAGCGGAGGCCGGTGGAGGACGGAGCGGAGGTGCAGAAGCAGCCCCGGGTGCGCTGCTCAGGAGGGCGCCGCGGGGGAGACGCTGGAGCTCGGGTGCTGGGTGGCCCTGGGGCCTGGCTGGGCAGTGCTCTTCTAGAGTTCACTGAGCAGCGTGTGGGATAGGGACGGTATGCAGCCCCCAAATGGCCGGCTGGAGGTCCTGCTGTCTAACCGCGAAGAATGAATGCTAGGGGCAACGGAAGCTAAGAGCAGAAAATACTTGTTGGGGGAAACAGCTTTTGTCTAAAGGAGACAGAAGGGGTCCCAAGGTGGTTGCTCAGGGCCCCCTCTTCTCAATGGAGTTCTACAAAGCAAAACCAGGAGGTGAGGTGGGCCTATGGGGGAAACTAAAATCAACTGATAAGAATACATGTCTAGGGGCTGGGGACTTAACTCCGAGGCATAAGAGCCTGCCTGGCAAGCATCAGGTCCAGAGTTCGATTCCTGGTACTAAAAGAACAACCAAAAAAGTTTATATGTATAGTCACTTAGGTAGCATTGATCGAATGCGAAATCAGGAAGTGGGCAGGAGGTGGGACCAAATTATGGTGGGCCAATTAAAATAACAAGTATAGCTGGGCGTGGTGGCGCACGCCTGTAATCCCAGCACTCGGGAGGCTGAGGCAGGAGGATCGGTGCGACTTCGAGACCAGCCTGGGCTACAAAAGTGAGCTCAAGGCCAGCCTGAACTGCACAGCGAGACCCTGTCTCAGAAAGACAAATAAATAAGTAAATAAGTAAGTAAGTAAGTAAATAAATAAATAAATAAATAAATAACAAGTATAATCACAGGGCAACCTTGATCAAATGGGGATCAGAAGAAGCAAGACCTGTAGCAAGTGTACAGGGAAGCGCAGGGACTTGGCCTGAAAGGGAAATTTCAGGGTTTCAGTCCCCTACCCAAGGTGATTGACACCTATTTAGCATATCAATGCTGTGCATCCTAAGTGGACTTGTCTGAGTACAGCCATTCCTTTTCTTTTTCTTGAGATCTGGCCTCTAATGAAGGTGCCTCCACCCACAGTTTCAACATTTCTGTACTGATTCATTCCATGGGCCTAGCCCTGTCTGCCTACCTATAATATTTCCCACGGACATAGTTGTCTATGAAAGCTGGATCTCTAGACAAAGGCCAGTGCCTCTTAAGTGGCCACCTCCGGAGCAGTGGGCAGGGGAGGCAGACTGGCGTGGCTCCGTGTCACCGGCAGGTGTGGAGACAGGGCAGGGGGAGCCGGGGCACAGACCCCTGGGGCAGGAGAAGAGGCGACTGTGGTCGCAGCAGCGGTGAGAGGAGACGGGCTGAGGGCAGAGGGCCAGGCAGGGCCTTGGCTGGACTTCCCAGGCTGAAGCCTCCCAGTGACCCATGCAGGAGGAGCTCGCAAGTGGGCAGAGCCTCTGTGAAGAGAAGGTGACATGCTGGAACCTCCAGTTTTCCAGCTGTATGTGAGATTTTGGCTGTCTTTTTTTTTTTTTTTTTTTAATTTTTATTTATTTATTTCTTGTTTCAGAACCTTTATTTGTTTATTCACTCATTTTTATGGCCGGCTCAGCCCGCCTCTGAGGGCAGGCCTGGCGCAGCATGTGGTGCCGGGGATCGAAACACAGTCCCTGAAGCCACCCAAGCTTTCCCAAGCAGGCACTCTAGACCACTGAGCCATCCCACCGGGCCCTGAGACAGGGTCTTGCTATGCAGTTCCAGCTGGCCTTGAGCTCACTTTGGTAGCCCAGGTTGGTCTTGAACTCACACCAATCCTGCCTCAGCCTCCCGAGTGCTGGGATTAGCATGCGCCACCACGCCCTGCTCTGTTGTCTTTTCTTTTCCTCTTCTATTTTCTGTTCTTTATTCCTCTTCTGCTCCCCCTTCCTCTCCTTTCTCCTTATCTCCTCTCCATTTTCTACTTTCATTCAACATACACATACCCACACTCATATATATATAGTCTGCCAAAAACTGTACACACACTTCAGAGAAGGAATTTATTCAGCCATCATGAGACTAACACTAGTCAGCTTTGGCCTCTACAATTACAAGAGGTTCTCAAAGCAGTGGACATTAGCTAACCTTGATCATTAAGATTGTTGTACATGTGTTTTTAGTTTCTTCTCTTAGGGCTGGCAGTGTAGCAGGTGTTCTGTGGTATATGACATCCTCTAGGGTCCCCCATATGACTATGAGGGTAACACCACCTATCGAAAAAAACTTTTTTTTTTTTTTTTGCTCTACTAGGGATTGAACTCAGGACCCTGTGCTTGCCAGGCAAGCACTTATTCTACTGAGCTATCTCCCTAGCCCCTTAATTCTTTTTCTTTCGGTGAAGTGTATATACATTTTTGGCAGTCTGTCTGTCTGTCTGTCTGCCTCTCTGTCTCTGTCTTTCTCTCCTTCTCCCTCCCACTCTGGTAACCTCTCAGTCATTAAGATTGTTGCACATGTGTTTTCAGTTTATATATATGCATATATGTATGCAAAGGAGATTAGTTGTTAAGCAGTACTTTGATCTGGACAGTACCTTTAAATAAGGGTAACTCATCAAAACTGAACATAGAGGATCCAAACCTGAGTTACCAACATACTGACAGGTTCTGACAATCTCTCAGCTTCCTTGTGTCTCCAGTTAGCCCTTCCCTCCCACTGTACCCCTTTTCCCACTATCACAAATGTTCTGTCAACACCCCCATGCTAACCCTTTACTCCAGCTGTAAAATTATTCCAGCCAAATCCAGCCTCCTTTCAGACCTGGGGTTCAATCCCCAGCGCCACATGCCATGCCCGCCCTGCCCCTGGGTGAGCTGAGCCGGCCATCCAAACCAGGTGTGGTGGCACACACCTGTAATCCCAGCGCTCACGGATGCAAAAAATGGGAATCACTATAAGTCTGAGCTGCCTAGTGAGACCCTGTACCAAATACATTTTTAAAATAACACAAATCCATCTTCCTGTTTTTCATCTGTTGATATTTCTCTTCTCTTCTTTCGTTTCTTACTGATTTGCTCGTTTTCTTCCTCTTCCTTTTATCTTGCATCTCCCATCTCGCCCTAGGCTGCCTCTACAATACAGTCTGGCACTGATAAAGGGAAAATTGTTAACACAGGTCTTAACATTCATGGCTGAGTTAGGATTTGATCACTTGACTTTGAAAATATTTGCAAATCACACATATGATACAGGGCATGAACCTGGAATATATAGCTATATGAAAACTAAGCAATCTACCAATGAATGAGCAAAAGATGTGAGCAGATGCTTTCCCAAAGAAGATATGTGATGAGTAAACCCTTTTTAAAAATCATACGTCACTGGGAAAATGCATGTTAAAATTAAATATGGGGTTTCTCTACACTTAAAATGTTTCAAACTGAAAAGATTATACCAAGTTTGTTGTAGATGAAGAATAACTGAAACATCTATAAGTGTCCAGTGGAGAAACAAACTTGTTGAAACATCAATTCTTGGCAATTTCCTTTCAAAGTGAAATGCATATCATGTTATGATCCAAGCATCCCAGTCCTGGGTATATGCTCAAGAGAAATTCAAGCTTGTGTCCATGAAAGGCACATGCACTCATATGCATAATAAGTTTATTTTCAAATGCTGTGGGAAATAAGCCAGACTAAAGATAGCACATACTATACGATTCCATTTATATAAAGCTCTATAAAATGCAAGCCATTCTGTAGCTACAAACAGAAGACAAGTAGCTGGGTGTGGAGGCCTATGGCTGTCATTTGTGCACCCCAAGGCTGAGGCAGGAGGACAGTGAGTTTGAGCCCAGCCTGAGCAACTGAGAATCCTAGTGAGATTTCCTCTAAAGATAAAAGGGAGCTGAGCACGGAACTCAGTGTGAAACCCCTGAGCTCAGTCCCCAGGACTGGATGAATGGAGCTGAGTGGAGTAGGGAAGGGAAAGAACTGTTCCACATGGGTGTGTGTGTGTGTGTGTGTGTGTGTGTGTGTGTGTGCATGTGTGCACATGTGCATGTGTCTGTGTATGTGCACATGACTGTGTGTGTCACCATTTGCAAATTATGGGATTAGGACTGTAGCTGAGTAACAGAATCCTTTCCTCCCTATGCAAGGCCCTGGGTTTGTTTCCATAATACACAAACACACACACACACACACACCTTACAAATTGTGTATTTTCACTTTATAGGCAATTTACTGTTTCTCATTTATACTTTGGCAAAGATTTTTAAAAAATCTTGGGCCAGCCAAATAGCTCAGTGGATTAAAGCACCTGCAAGCAGGTTTAGGGTCCAGGGGTTCAATTCCTATGCCTGCAGTGTGGGCCCTGCCCCCAGGGCATGCTGAGAGGGGCATAGTGGTGAGTGCCCTGTAATCCCAGCTCTTGGGAGGCTGCAAACAGGTGGATTACTATGTGTCCAGTCTAGTAGTAAGACCCTGAATACCCTGTAGACTCCCTAAAAATACAAAAAACAAACAAACAAACAAAAAACCTCTATTTCTTGGTCATTAGAAATCCAAGTACAATTACTAACAGATACTTGTGGAACTATTTTCTAATTATATTGAGGCTGAGTACTCTGCTACTCACTCCTGAAGAACATAAGAAAGTAGTGAAGGCCTGGTCTTTACACATCTATCAAAACCAAAAGATAAGGCAGCATATCAAGAACATCAAATACAAATACTGCAGACAGATTTTCCTTGCAGTCACCCATGCACTTAACACATCATTAAGCTATATAGTTATGCATTCCTATATATTAAGGACAGTTATTCCCATAATAGAGTAAAATTTTCTAGGGTTGAGTAATTTGCAAGCATTTCAGGTCTATTTCTTGGATCAATTAAAAGTTCAACTGTGAATAGAATGTTATGTACAGCCATGCCTTTTCAGCAATACCAGGCCCTGAAGTAGGTGAATTTTTGCTGAATTTTTATTTATTTGTTTATTTATTTATTTATTTTTGTCTTTTTGAGACAGGGTCTAACAATGCAGTTCAGGCTGGCCTTGAGCTCACTTTTGTAGCCCAGGCTGGTCTCGAACTCGCAACAATCCTCCTACCTCAGCCTTCCGAGTGCTGGGATTACAGGCGTGCGCCACCACGCCCAGCCAGTTTTTTTTTTTTTTTTTTTTTTTTTTTTTCTGAATTTTAAAGGATTGAAGTGTGAGGAGTGGAAGAGGAAGACCTGCATCAGTTATTTCAAAGGAAGAATATGGAGATACAGTATAGAGCCTGGGGAAGCTGTGGTGACAAATCATTGTGCATATTTTCGCAAGAAATGTCGACCCACTGAGGAATCCCTCCACAGCTTGGTTAGACCCCGGTCCAGCTTCTTCCCTCTGTTCCATGTCCTCCTTCTCCCTGCCATGCCTGGCCCCACCCCCACTCCACCCTGGAAGCGCTCATTCCCTCCTTAGCCAGGAGGAGGGGAAAAGGTCCTCCGGCTGCCAAGGGGTGAGTGATAATGCAGTAGGAGGAGTCTGAGAGCGGTTCTCCGCCCCCACCACTCAGGCACGCCTGCCTTCTGCCTGCTGCCTGCATCTGGGCTCCGGCCTGCCTGCCTGTCTTCCTGCTCTGGGGAAGCCAGCCTTCATCGACATTCGGAGAGGATCTTGGAGGAAACCCAAGTCCCCACAGTCGGAAGAGTTCCAGGAACTCGGAGAGGCTGCACATTCCAAAGAGGGAGGGAGAGTGGGGAAGTAGGGGTGAAGAGGGAATAAGGAGGGGGAAGGGAGAGGGAAGAGGGGAAGGGAAGAGGCAGGAGGCGGGAGGCGGGAGGCGGGAGGGAAAGGGAGGAGGAGGTTGAGAGAGAGAACACAGAAAGCAGAGCCTGCCATGAGCCGGAAAAGAATCTACTAGCTGGAGGCAGGCAAGAGGAAAAGGAGCGTTTAACTCAAACTTGCTCAAGGAGTCTCAGAATCAAGAGGCCATCTGCACACTTAAAGGTTGAAAGATGCTCCCCCCCCCCCCCAGCATTCCTTTTTGCTTATTAAACGTTTGGCAGCTGGCCATGGTGGGCTAGGCCTGCAATCCCTCCATGCAGGAGGTGGAGGCAGGAGGACAGCCTGGGTGACATGGTGAGTTCAAGGGCAGCCTGAACCACATAACAAGGCCCTGCCTCAAAAATAAGAAATGAGTAAACGTTTCACTACAATTCTGAACAGGAGTGGCAGAGAGCAGCTCATGGAGGAAAACACTAGCTGATTCAGGGTCAGCAACTTTCCTGTGTGTCCCAAAGTGAGACAGGCACAGGGGTCTAAGATCACCAACCAGAGCCGCTTTCGAAGCACATATTTCACTGTTTATAGTTTCATTATAGATAGCTAAGTTAGGTAGAAATGCTTAGGCACTTGGGGCTGGGCCCTCAACAGGTCAGTGCAGAAGACAACTGGCTGGACTCACACTCACTGAAGGCCAAGCTTCCAGAAAAGAGGATTGATTAGAGTACACTCATATACTTCTGCTAAGAATGAACAGCCGTGATTGATATTCTAAACAGACATCAATGGGGCTGGGGAGATAGCTCTGAGGCACAAGTGCCTGCTGGGCAAGTGCAAGGTCTTGAGTTCAAACCCTGGTCCCACAAAAATAAAATAAAATAAATAAACACACATCAAGTGCCTTAGGTGAAGGATCAAACCTTGCTAGGGGCTGGAATAGGGGACTTGGGATTTTTTTTTTTTTTTTTGCCCAGGGTCTCACTATGCAGCTCAGATTTGTAGAGATCCTCTTGTTTCAGTTTCCCCAGCACTGGGATTACAGGCATGGGTCCCCATGCCTAGTTTCCAACCCAGGTCCTTGCACTTACCAGGCAGGCACTTGGACCACTGAGCTATCTCCCCAGCCTGGAAATTGTTTAGTAAGTAAAGAGCTTCAGTTTTTTTTTTTTTTTTTTTTTATTTTATTTTATTTTATTTTTTATTATTTTTATTCTTGTTTCAGAACCTTTACTTGTTTATTCACTCATTTTTATGGCTGGCTCAGCCCGCCCCGAGGGCAGGACTGGTGCAGCATGCGGTGCCGGGGATCGAACTGCGGTCCCTGAAGCCGCCCAAGCTTCCCCAAACAGGCGCCCCAGACCACTGAGCTATCCCACCAGGCCCCAAGAGCTTCAGTTTTATAGGAGGAAAAACATTCTAGAGATTGGTTCACAAAATAAATATACTTAATACTGAACAATATACTTAAAATGATTAAGACTATAAATGTTATGCTCTACTTATCCCATTACACTTGAAAGTGGTTTGAAAGCTAAGGGAAGAAATAGTCATTCATTAAGTAATCAGATTATCTGAAAAGGAGTTGCACAGTCTAAGTTGAACTTAAAATTCTTCAAGGCTGAGTGTAGCTCCATGCTAGAGGACCTGTGTAGCCAGCATTAGGCATAGCTTAATCTCCAGCACCAAACACAAAAGCAAAAGTAAAAAACAACCCACATATAAAACAAAACAAAAATAAAGTGAAATGCACTTTTATATACATTTGGAAGAAAAACTAAAGTAAATGGGCATTTATTAGGACAATATAAATTTATCACTGTTACATCTTTTTACGTGTGCTATTGCACTCAATTCCCCAAATCAACTTTAAAGTAGAGATTCTAGCCCTCAGTTTGAAGATAAGAAAATTGAGGTACTGAAAGGACAAACACATTGTCACCGGCCTCACAGCTAGACCGCAGCAGAGCGAAGTGATGGACTGCCTATTCCTAGAAAAGGAGGGAGATTCTTACATTAAAGCTTTGGTACACTACAGAGAGAAATCTTTCTCTGCTTTTTTTTTCTCATTAAATTTTGTTTTAATGGGTCTCAAAATTCTGTGACAGATTTTTGGTCAAGTTGTTTCCATTAAAAAGTATTGATTTTAAAAACTAATAACTTAAAAATTACCACACACTAAAAAAAAAAAAAAAAAAAAAATGGTCCACAAAACATCCTCCTTTCCTTCTGAAGGTTTTACAATGCGTTGTTATCACTCACCAGTCTTTCACTATTAACCTTAAATGGCCAGTTGGGAGAAACAGTTCTGAGGCTGGTCTTCTGCCACTGATTAAGACTGGGGTGGCAGGTGTTAGGGGTAATATTCATTTAGCCTTCTGAGTTTTCTGGGCAGACTTGCTGACCTTGCCAACTCCAGCAGCCTTCTTGTCCACAGCTTTGATGATGGTCACAGCAACTGTCTGTCTCATATCACAAACAGCAAAACAACCCTGAAGTGGGTAGTCAGAGAAGCTCTCAACACACATGGGCTTACCTGGAACCAGGTCAACAATGGCAGCATCACCAAATGTCAAAAACTTGGGCCCATCTTCCAGCTTCTTACCAGACCGGCAATCAATCTTTTCTTTCAGCTCAGCAAACTTGCAAGCAATGTGAGCTGCGTGACAATCCAGGACAGGGGCATAGCTGGCACTGATCTGGCCAGGATGGTTCAGAATAATTATCTGAGTAGTAAAACCAGCTGCTTCCACTGGTGGGTCATTTTTGCTGTTAGCAGCAAAAATGACCATGGCAGACATCTTTGACAGGCACGTTCTTGACATTGAAGCCCACAGTGTTCCCAGCAGGAGCTTCATAGTGCATTTCAACAGACTTGACTTCAGCTGTGATGTTGACTGGAGCAAAGGTAATCACCATCTTGGGTTTGAGAACACCAGTCTCCACTGGGCCCATAGGGACAGTGCCAATACCACCAATTTTGTAGACATCTTGGAGGGGCAACCGAAAAGGCTTATCAGATGGGGGAGTGGGTGGAAGGATGCAATCCAGAGCTTCAAGCAGGGTGGTTCCACTGGCATTGCCACTTTTATGGGTGACCTTCCATCCTTTGAACCAAGGCACGTTAGCACTTGGCTCCAGCATGTTGTCACCATTCCAACCAGAAATTGGCACAAAAGCTAGTGTCAGGGTTGCAGCCAATTTTCTTTCTTTCTTTTTTTTTTTTACATTACTTTTTTTTTTTCTTTTCTTTTCCCCTTTTTTTTTTCAATTTTTTTATTGTTTAAATTTAACAATGGTTGGGGCTGGGGAGATAGCTCCGAGGCACAAGTGCCTGCTGGGCAAGTGCAAGGTCGTG
>PVJA010019110.1:0-38854 GCA_004027025.1 Myocastor coypus
AAACAAAGGTTCTGAAACAAGGGGGAAAAAAAAAAAAAAAGCAAGTTCTGGCTGGGAGAGAAGGAAGCTTCTGTTATGTAGCAATGCTAGCAAAAGAGAGCAAGAGGCCCGGTGGGATGGCTCAGTGGTCTAAAGTGCCTGCTTTGGAAAGCTTGGGCAGCTTCAGGGACCGTGGTTCGAACTCCAGCACCACATGCTGCGCCAGCCCTTCCCTTGGGGCGGGCTAAGCCGGCCATAAAAATAAGTGAATAAACAAACAAAGGTTCTGAAACAAGAAAAAAATAAATAAAATTAAAAAAAAAAAAAAAAAAGAAAGAGGCTAAGAAGCGCTATCAGGGACTCCCTTAACATGAAGCAGAATTGGGATTTCTTTGGGGAGTTCCTTAACACAGCTCTAGTCTGGTTGTCTTGTAGTTGGCTTTGGAAGTACAAAGCAAAGATAGAATGAGAGCATTCGGTACACAAGCTCCTCTTTGTTTTAGTTGCCAGGCACTCATTAGAGCTTGCTGCTTGCTTTAAATTGCTTAGTGCCAGTACAGTCATGCACACGCCCCCCAGAGTAGAGCCTTGTTCAGTTTTAGAATACCCTTTCAAGTAGTTTGAAGTACTTTAGGGTTTCTTTAGCAGTAGAAGAATATGATAAGAAAAGAAGTTTATAAAGCCGTGTAAGTAGACTGATGGATAGAAAGGTTCATGCAAAAAGAAACATGGGAAAGCCGGGTGTGGTGGCTCACGCCTGTAATCCCAGCATTCGAGAGGCTGAGGCAGGAGGATTGGTGCAAGTTCGAGACCAGTCTGGGCTACAAAAGTGAGCTCAGGACCAGCCTCAACTGCATAGCGAGACCCTGTCTCAAAAAGACAAAAAAAAAAAAAAAAAAAAAAAAAAAAAAAAAAAAAAAAAAAAAAAAAAAAAAAAAAGAAACATGGCAAAATGTATTATTGTGCATCAGTGTGCTGAGCTTTGAGGTCCAGAGTGAGGTCCAGCGTTATCAATGAATAACGCTCCTTTCCCCACCCAATAAGAGAGGTAACAGCAACTATGTATGGGAATTCTTAAAAATATCACTTTTATTGATTATAGTTATTGGGTGAAACTATCTAAGGATCAACTCATCTTGCAAATGCTTTTTCTTACTCTATGTCTAGCCAGGTCTTGTCACCCAAGGAGAAGTGAGTCTATAGCATGGTCATGCCCAGAGTTCCTGCTTTAGACTTAGAAGAGTGAAGGAAGAAAGCACTAACTCCTCACTGTACAACTGTACACAGATTTTAACGTATCATCCTTCCCAAAAAAGAGATATCTAACTCCATGTCACCTGCTGAGCAGGGAAGCTCTCCTAGTTCAGGGAGTGATGACTGAGTAGGAGTAGTGGCCATGTGTATTTTGTTGGGGTTAGGAGGAGTCATGAACATAATCTAGAAGGGATGGAGGGCTATATATTTGTCATAGTATTAAACATTAAAAGGAAATCTTTAAATTTTCTTTGATGTCCACAGAGCATCAGCTGACATATTCTTTTCATTCTGAGTAATATAGTGGCAGAAAACTAAACCCAACAGGTGGGTGGTGAGAAAGAATTTAGTGTAAAGGACTGGAAAATGAAGCTTTTTAAAAATTAAAATATTAAAATTAGGGTGTTAGTACCTTTTTGAACAAAAAAAAATTAAATTTTAAGCAAGATAATACAAAATATTTAGAAAAAATTTGAAAACCAGTCAAGCTCATATTTTCTCAAAAGTAATCTGTAATCCACCTTTGTCAAAATTAAACTTGAAAAATGTGTTAAAATTCAAACTCATGGGCTCTGTCCTGGCACTATTAAAACAGAATCTTTTGAGGCAGACTTGGTGAATCTGAATTTAACAGCTTCTTTAAGTAATTCAAATGGACACTGAGGACAGAACATCTTCCAGCTACAGGACAGCAAATGTACCAGGCACAAATCTTTATTTGACACATGGTTACAGCACAAAATTGGCCTGTTTCTCCTCAGAAGCTAAATTCTGTTTCTTTAAAAGGAGATAACAATCTTTTTTTTTTTTTTTTTTTTTTTTTTTTTAATAAAGAGCAAATAGAAAACGTAAAACATGAAGCAGGACATAGGGCAAACTGTATCCTTCCACAGTAAACATGAGAACTTAGGGTGGGACAACGGGAGCTTTGGTTGATGGGGAACCTGGTCTGTGGCCAGTTTACACTGGAGCAATTCCTTTCATTCACATCCAGCAAATGTGTAGAAATCTGTAAGCCTGTGGCTATGCACACATGATTTTGATTAAATTTCACTGCCAGCTAACGACACGGTCATCAGTTTGTATAGACTGGCTGAAGTGCTGTACAACCCACTTGGAAATCCCTTAACTAGATTAGAAACCCCTGTGTCTGTACAGTGAAAATGATTTTTCAGAAATAATCTACAGTAATTAGTGATTAGTAGTTTTTTCTGGACCAACTGTTTCACAGTCTGGGGCAGATAATCCATAAATGCATTAATTGCATTAGATGGTGTAGGCTAGAAATTAAAAGTCTACTAAGTGGGAAAATTACTGAGCTATTCTAGTTCACTGCTAAAAAATGCTATTAATTTTAACATCTCTAGTGCACAACACAGACAAATTAGCTCCTATGTTTCTGTCAATAAATTATGGATAATATCATCGGTTGTGAATTTTCATTATATATATATATATATATATACATATATATATATGCATATATATATAGAGAGAGAGAGTGAGAGAGAGAGAGATCTTTTTGATATATTTAAAATAGTTTTATATTGAAAATTACCATGAAAACGAATTTATAAAAATGTTAAAATACGGGCCTGGTGGTATGGCTCAGTGGTCTAAAGTGCCTGCTTGGGAAAGCTTGGGCGGCTTCAGGGACCGCGGTTTGATCCCTGGCACCACATGCTGTGACAGCCCTGCCCTCGAGGTGGGCTGAGCCGGCCACAAAAATGAGTGAATAAACAAAGGTTCTGAAACAAGAAAAAATAAATAAATAAAATTTAAAAATCATTAAAAAAATAAATCTTCTAAAAAAAAGTCAAAATATAGAAAGAATCCTATAATCATTTTTTATAAATTGGATGCTCTGCCAGTTACCAGAAATGTAAGAAATTCTTGCAGACTTTAGCTGGCAAAATGAAGTACCACATTATATATCCCTGTATTTCCATGTTTTTTTTTTTTTTTTTCTGTGAAAGTTAGGACTTGCATTTTTTATGTTTTATGACAATAAAAAATGGTAAAAAGGAATTAGAAATGATACAGAATTTCACTAAACAAGATAAGCATTCAACAATAGCTGGATATTCAACAATCACATTGTTGTCTCCAAATTAGTTGTTCAGATTACCAGATATAAGCATGAAAGCTTGGTCAAAACATTAAAAAGAAGAAAAATAATTTAAGTATTAACTGTTCCATTCAACAGACCAGTAGGAATCAGCAGTACAATTACCTACGTTATCCTGTTCTACACTTTTTAAAATCTGAGGTCCTAGAGACAAACCTATTAATGCAATATATTCTCCCTGTTGTCATATAAATCATTTACTTCCCAAACTTCTATAATAGTTTTCAGACAAATTTTAGTTATAGAAACTTAGTTATTAGCACTATATATTCTATGCTACTTAATAGGGAGAAATTCATCTATTAATTTTTGCCCCATTGCTAAGTATGGTTCCATACTTAATTAAGTTGCTCAACAGATGTTCCAAAAATTGAGTCTTATGTTCTTGAATGTTAGGTGGAAGTATGTGCCCCATTACAGATGCATGCCACCCTCTTAGCTTGAACTTTTAAAGATATTTTCAGTCCATGCCACCACTTCTTACAAATTGCCCTCAGGGAGAATCTCTAACTTTAAAGAAGACAGAAAGGTAGGCACACTTATCTTGTCCAGTCTTATCAATTACAAGCAACACAAAACTATTTGCACTAAGGATATTTAGTAAGTTAGGGTAAAGTTAAAGAGTTGACAGTCTCAACATTATCATTAGATGCATATTAAAATAAGAAATATAAATAGCCAAAAAATGCATGAAAATATGTTCAACATCACTGGTTATTTGAGAAATGCAAATTAAAACAATACTGGGATTCCCTCACTACAGAAAGAATGTTTATTATCAGAAAATCAGCCAACAACAAATGCTGAAGAGGCTGTTGTTGGGAGTGTAGACTGGCACAACAACTATGGAAATCAGTGTGAAGATCACTTAGCAAACTAGGTTTAGAGGTTCATTCAAACAATTACGCTGCTGTGTATCTTCTCAGAGGAACTAAAGCCATCATATTATAGCAATATACTTGCACCTGTATTTATAGCACCACATTCATAATACATAAATCTTGGAAACAATGTAGATGTCTATCAACTGAGGATTGGATAAAAAGGTGTGTATTTTTATATAATGGGATACTACCCCACCATAAAGAAGGATACGCTAAAGACTTTGCTGAAGTGGATGCAACTCAAGACCACACTCACAGTGAAATAAATCAGATCCATATGTGCAAAAAGGCAATCCTCACTCATGTGCAAAACAGAAAAACAAAGTGGACCCAAAACATACAATAGGTACTGTGAATTGAGAAGAAACTGTTCAAAACAAAAGGCAAGGCTTGTCTGTGATGAGTGAAAAGAGAAAAGAGAAAAGAGAAAAGACAAGATATAGGTATACATAGGGTAGTTAAGGTAATTATACAGCTAGCTTCTCTGAAGTTCTTGAAAAAGAATGTTTTGTGCTATTGTCAGTTAGAGAAGTTCTCATGCCAATATATTGTACTCTGTTTACTTCTACAAAGAAACAATTCATAAATGTTTCAACTATTATAACTTTTAGAAACTCAGTTTCATTATATGTTTATCATTTTTCTCTTTTAAATAAATAAATAAATGAAATGAATTAAAATGTATGAGAAGATGTATCTGGAAATGGGAAGAAGCTTGGCATTTTTATTTGCAGATAAGATGGATCATGATAGCTGAGTTGATCCTCTTACTTGAAACAAAAATCTAGGCAAATATATGTATATATAAAA
The DNA here is from genome assembly GCA_004027025.1 of Myocastor coypus. Classification (NCBI taxonomy): domain Eukaryota; kingdom Metazoa; phylum Chordata; class Mammalia; order Rodentia; family Myocastoridae; genus Myocastor; species Myocastor coypus. Next base: position 5,056 of record PVJA010019110.1, read on the forward strand.
CACCATTTGTCAGATCTTAACCACAAGGTGACACAAAATGGAAAGAGATAACAAAGTCAGGTCTGATCTGAATCCTGCCCCTATATAACTTTTTGGAAAGAATTTCATTACTGAAGTTCAGGGAGGGAGCAGCCAAGAAGCCCACAACAAACTCACCGAGTTGAGAGGACAGGAGTCTATTACCTAGTGACTAGAGCTAGCAGAGCACCGTAACTGAGAGCACTTACTTAGAGTCTGTTGCCTTAGCAGGAGTCTAAGTTTACCCCGGGCTAGATGTTGCACAGTTCTCATTTAGTGAATCTTCAAGGGAAATATCAGAAGATGTACCGAAATTGCAGAAAATGCTTGAAATTTACAGGAACACAAAAATATTCATCACTCCAAATTTACAGTGGAAAATGTTGCCAAAGTTTTGGAGAATCAACAAAATATGGCCCATAATGAAAACGAAATCAATCAGTAGCAACAGAACAAGAAAGGACACGTAGAATTAATGACTGCTAAAATAGCTACTAACTCCATATTCCATGTGTTTAAGAAAGTAAAGATTGAGTGTGTTAAGTAGAGAGATGATTAGCTACACAGCAGGTCCAAGGTGAGCCTAGGGTACAGAGAGAACTCCTGTCTCAAAAAAACAAAATGAAACAAAAAGCGAAACAAAGTAGTGACGTGGAAATTTAAAGAAAGACTTTAACTTCACATTGAAAGGCGAAAAATACCTTGAAGGGATTAAAATCAAGCAAGACTCTAGTGATTAAAAAAAAAATAAGACAGTGCATTTGAAGATATGCTAAGTACAGGTGCATGAGAACGTGAGCTAGAGCAAATTTCGCAACAGAAAAGCTACAATCCAGAAAAAGAAAAAGAACAATTTCAAAACACTAAAAAAATGAAAAATCACTATCAACCTAAAACTCCATAGGCAGTGAAAAACATCTCTGAAAGATAAATATCCTTTCAGACATACTAAAGTTGAAAAGCTTCAGCAAATCAGTAATACAACAAAGATTGTGGAGAAGGCCCTCAAGGCAGACGGTGAAGCTTACCAGACAAAAACTTGGATATGTACCAAGGGTGAAGAACAGCAGAAATGGGAAATGTATGTGCTACTTGATAACATTTACTCTTATCCTAAATTTCCTGAAAAGACAATTGATTGAATGAAGCAAAATAGCACAACAATGTATTGTAGAGTTTATAAGATAAAGAGAATTAGAATGCGTAAAAGCAAAAGCACAAAGGCTGGGAATAGAAAATTGAAGGTGACTGTGAAAAGGTTCTTCAGCTGCACACAATGTGAGATCATATTACTTGTAGGGGGAATAAGGTGAAATAACTAAGCATTATAAACTTTGAGGTAACTATTATAGTCTTATCAAAAGATACAGATAAGTGTCCAAATCTGAAAGGAAACAGAAAAGCATGCAAGTAACTCATAGTCACATGGAAATAAGCAGTTAAATGTCAGATCTAATCTTAACCATATTAAATGCAAATCATGTAAGTATCTAAATAAAAAGAAGAGGTAGTTAGATGGTATCAGAAAGTGATCTCCAGCTGTGTCTTACCTACAGAAATATCCACCTTACATATGAAGATGCAAGTGAGTTCAATGTAAAAAATAAACAGAAATATACAGATGTCTGCCAAAGTAATGCTGGAATGATAACAGTAATAGCAGACACAGTTAGTTTCAAAGCGAAGAATATTGCGCAGATCACTTCATAATGATAAAGAATCCATTCACAAAAGAAAATGACAACTCAAAAATTTTATGAACCCAATAACACATCTTCAAATTACCAAAATGGGAGTCTTGAAAGAGGAATTGCACAATTATCTTAAATGGACAAAAACCTTCTTTCATAATTGATAGAAAAGTACAGAAAATCAGTAAGGTTGTAGAATACTTGAGCAATTCTATCAACCAAGTAGACCTAATTGTTACTTATAAAGTACTCCATCACATAACTGCAGAATGCAAATTCTCTCAGTCACACATAAACATTTCACAAGACAGATGATACTCTGAGCTGTAAAAAAAGAGCTGTGCTGGGTCTTTCAGAGGACAGAAAAAGGAGTAAAATAAGCCTCAGGTAAGTAAAAGAAAGGATATAGTAAATTGTTTTAAATTTTATTTATTTATTATTTTAAAGAGAAAAAATGATATAAAATTTCAAAATAAGATGATAGGAAATTAACAATGGCTATTATATTGCGTATTACTATCTTCAAAGTGGTTGCTCAGATTACCAGATATAGGCACTCAAAACTGATCAGACATTATAAACACTAATTGTTCCTTTCAATGAAAGTTTTAAAACCAAGAAAATCTAGAAATTGATTCTTTAAGCAGACCAACAATATTTACAAACCTTTAGTCAAACTTGTAAAGAAAAAGAGAAAAGGTAGAAACTAACAACAGCAAGAATGAAGAAAATATCACCAACATTCATATGGAAGGATAATAAAAAATGAGATACACCAATGAATTATAAAACTTAAAGAAAATAAATAAATGCTTTGTGAGAAATGAACTATCTTATCAAGCAGTACAAAAGGAAAACAAAAGATATAGACCTGTGTTTATTAAAACAATGAAATTTTCAGTTCCATTTCCTATTAAAAACAAAACTCAACTGCAAACTCAGATAACATTAGTAGTGCATTCTATCAAATTTTTAAGGAAAATGTAATCGCAGTTCTACACATCTTCTTGCAAAAAATAGAAAAGGAAAGAAAAATTACCACATCTATTGTATGAGGCCTGATATTAAATGAGAGAAATATGTACTACAGAAATAAAACTAGGAGCTGGGCATGGTGGCACATGCCTGTAGTCCCAGCATTTGGGAGGTTGAGGCAGGAGAATCAGTATGAGTTCGAGACCAGCCTGGGCTACAAAAGTGAGCTCAAGGCCAGCCTGAACTGCACAGCGAGACCCTGTCTCAAAAAGACAAAAAAAAAAAAAGAAAAAGAAAAAGAAATAAAACTAATTTCCTCATTCATGCAGATGCTACGATGTTCAATGTAATTAATTGAATCAACAAATATAAATTGATGTATTATAAAAATTAATATTTACTCTAGGAATACAAATCTTAACCCAAAATTTAATCAGCATTATTCCTCATGCTAACCAAAGGAAATCTACATAAATCTCTCAATGTGGACAGGAAAACATTTGACAAGGTAATACTGTACTCTATGCCAGATAAAATCTCCCAGCATGTAGAATGAGAAGAGATTTTCTTTCCCCTGAAGATCAACACCCATGAACCCCCATAGTGGCCATCCACTTAGTAGACCAAGTGTTTTCTCTATAAGACCAGAACAAAGATATTTCAGTCTTACTTTACAATCCACCGTTGTATGCATTATAAGAAACAAAATATACCTAGATCAGAAGGAAGAAAACTCTTAATTTACCAACAACATAATTCTCTGCAGAGAAAAATTTGAATTACTTCCTGTTGAAATTCTTGTGTCCTATCTTGTTTACTAAGTTTCTGTTTCTTCTTTGAGGCCTACCTCAAATATCAATTTATGTCCATTGATTTTGCGCTCTCTAAAAGTCAGTAGTACTGACTGGTAATACTGAGTCCTTCAATTGGTAGAGGAAAAAATAATTCTCATGTCATGATCTGATCTTAAGTTCAGTTCATATTTCTCACTTTTTTTTAGACTTAGATCCTTAAAGCAAAGAATAAATCTTGATCAGTCTTCTAATTCATCACAGAAAGTAATCGTTAGTCCAAAGAATAGAATGGCTCAGGAAATAGTGCTACGTTGATGTAGCTTATAGGTCACGTTTTTGAAGTACACCTTCTGCCAATTCTTTTACCCATGGTCATAAAGCCTTCCTGCATGGCATACATGCAGGCTGCTTCCCTTAGTCTCAGCTAATTCACTATCCCCTCAACTATCTATAAAAGCACTTGAATACATTTATATTGCTGTATGATAAAAGTTACATATATTTAAATTATTATAATTTCTTATTGAAGACATTCAAAATTTCCAGATGTACCTTATAGTCTTGACAAAAGAGAACAGAAAAAAAATTGTAAAACTCCTGAATATTTTATTTTGATTGTCAGAAGTGGATGTTAGGAAATTCTGTGAACCAATTAGGAGACCTCAGCTAGCAAGCTCTGGCTGTTTATTTTCTGTTCACAGGTGATAAACAAGTGTTCAGCTTTGCTCCCCTTGGGCTTTTTGCACACTGAGCCACTGTGGCCAGATATATTCCCAGCCTCCTTTTGCAGTCAAACACCATCCTTGTGTATGGCTTTTGCTCAGTTAGCTGTACCCAATTCTGTGTATAGTACATTCTCCCCTGCTGGCGGCAGAGCCATTGTGGTAAACTAACACTTGGCAAGGTATAAGTCAAAGTGTTGTAAGCAGCTGAGTTAGACTGAAATATTGCAGGCAGTCAGTCAGGGTTAGGCTCTGAGAAGGAGCCAGTATGCAAGCCAAGATGACCTTGAAAAGGTGGGAGAGACAGACACTCTCTGGCTGTGGGCCAGCTCTTAAAACAAAACAATGAACAAGGGCAGCCACGTAGCTCCCTAGGAGTGGGCATAGGGATTGATATTCTAAGCAGGTATCGGTCACTTTAAAAAAACCAGGAAGAGTCATTAGCCCAAACCCCAGAGGAAAAGCCCCTGTATGGTATTCATGTCTGCTTGCTGTGTGACTTTCTTTCCCATTTGATCCTGATTTAATCAATTTTACCTGACCAATTATATTTGATGATGATGATGATGATGATAATGATGATGATGGCTCAGCCTGCCCTGGGAGTGGGACTGGTGCAGCATGTGGTGCCGGGGATTGAATCACAGTCCCTGCGGTTGCTTAAACTTTCCTAAGCAGGTGCTTTAGACTGCTGAACCATCTCGCTGGCCCTGTACTTGTAATCCTATTGGTTGACCATAGTTTTGTTTCACCTCATGCCCATCTTGCAAATTCCCACGTTTCCCACTTGGCTCTGCCTTACTTTGTGGTTTTGCTCAAAAATAAAAATTCCTAGAAAACCCAGGTTCCTGGACGACCCACTTGGATCCACTTGTGTCCTTTTCTCAGATAGAAGCCTTCTTTCCCCAGGAAGTACATTCTGTTCTGAATCTCCATTGTTCCTACAACTCATTCTTCAGTTATAGAGAATATGAGCTTGCCCCAGGTGCCTTTCAGGTTGGGAGTTTCATTCTCCCATATCAGTGTCTTTTGTAACTCACTCTTTAGTAAAGTTTTCCTCCATATCTTAAAGTGAATTAAAAAAAATCACAAGCACTGTGTTTGGTCAGGTCATTCAGAAAAGAGACTTATGTGGAGGAAGGAGAAGCTAGGCTGACAATGAGAATATCTGAGTTCTGTGGCCTTGGGCTTTAGGGGGACATTTTACAGCCTATGATCTGTATCCCTAATTCATCTTTTTGTACATGTCCATGAAGTACCAGTGGTTAATCCTATATTCTCAGGCCCTGGAAAGATATGGGCATAGACTTTGATTGCTTTGGTTCAATCCCAACTCTATTTGCTGTTTAGAGGCCTCCCACAAGTCACCCTTTCCAGATCTCAGACAGTGTGGAGATTGGGGGGATGTGGTCTGAAGGTCTTTATAGCACCAACTGAGGCACAAAGAGAAGTAGTGTGGAGGTTAAGTAATGGAAAATCCTTAAACCTGTCTGTGGAGATTTACTTTATTATACTTGCTTTCCCATCTGTATCACAAGAATGTAACAGTCTCTATCTCATTGGAATTTTACATGAAAATCGAATATTCCAGCACATGTAGAATGCCCAGAATATTGCCTGGCACATAGTAAAGCTTCAACAGATTAACTTTTATTAATAAAATCATTAGCTAAAATTAAAGCAATGTTCCCTGTTCACAGAGAATTAACAGGAGCTTGAGCAAAAAGAAAAAGTCAAAGCTCTGTAGGTGGTTTTAAAAATACGTTTCCACACTCCATTATACAGTCGAGAGAAATTCTGTGTACAGTAGCATTCATTAGCCTCCTCTTTTTTTCTGTCTATTCTAAGGCTTTCTCTTGCTTCAATTCTATTCACCTCCAAAGGTGTGCAGCTCCTTTTTTCAATCTACTGTCCAGGTCTGTTCTCCTGATAACATAATTCTTGGTTTGGAGCTTTCCACTTGAGTATGTTATTATTATCACAATGAGAATTTTGGCAATATTTACGTATAGCAGGAGCATTCTGAAGTGAAGGACTGTCCCTCTAGGAATCACACGCAGACTTTATTTTCATGACTATGAATGTGAAGAAAATTTTGAATCCCAGAAGCTCAAAGGTACACCTCTACCCCTTTATTTTGAGTTGTCTCATTCTTTAAAATTTTACAATTCTTAAAAAAAAGCCACCTTTGTTTTTATGAAATAATATTCTATAAAAAGAAAAAATTAGATGGCTGGAAAGTATACACTTCTTGAAGAACATGGAAAGCCTATTGTAATATAAAAATGTGTAATGGTTTACTATTTCCCTTGAGAAACCCTTGTTGGATGCTACATGTGCTAGTCACAGATAAATATGACAAATAAGACACAAGATAGGCATGACATGAACTTATTTGCATGACAGAATGTGGTATATTTTAAACAGAACTTGTTTGTGTCGTCTCCTGTTTATTTTGTAATTTGGTGATATTTCCTTTTCTATTATTCATTGGGAAGGCTGCATAACTTTTATTGCTTGAGCCCTCAAGAGTCTTTGTTGCATTCTACATGGTGGAATGGTATGTAGTAGGAAGTATAGCTGAGGGACCAGTGAGGAGAGTCTTCACGAAGGAGGTAATATTTAAGATATCTCAAATGATAAAGTTTACCTGCTTGGTTATGGGAATGGAATGGGTGGGGAATTGTAACAAGTAACATAAACAATGCAGTTCTGGAAGACTGAAAAAAGTGTGCTCAGACTCTTCAGGAATTATTATTATGATTAAGCTTAGCCTAGCTGGAGCACATGACACATCTAAAGAAGAGAGGAGGGTAAGAGGGCTTCAGCTAGGCCCCAAAGGCCTCTTCAGCTTGCTGAGATCCGAGTTGTTTGTCAAAGACAATGTGTCTGCGATCCAGCTGAAAGCAACGCTAATTCTCAAGGAGAGCCTGGCTTATTTGGGTGTGTGGGCTTTGCTTGCAGGCTTGGGACCAAGGCTTGTGTGAACCATGCAACCTTCTCAGCCACATGCCTGGTCATTTGAAGGAGGCTCTTACTGGCTGAGATCATAAATGGCCAAGGTGACTCATAAAGCTCATTGTATTTTGTTTGTTACGAGCTCATCTTTCCACACAGAGAAAACCCTATCTACTCAGAGTCAAATTGAAAATCAGACTTTTGCCCTAGGGAATTGCCCAAGCATCCTTATTTGTTTCAAATGTTTTATTTTCATGAAAATGCCTTTTGTCTACCTGGAGTGTCTGTTCTGGTCCAAGCCTAAAATTAATAATAGCTTGTACATTTTTGAGGAATTTCATCTTCAAAAGCACGCATTCAAACCGTTATTAGTCTGCTTCTCATTGAGATGTCAGCAGTTGTGTCTCGTATTGTTTCAAATCTTAGTGCTTCCATTCCTGAGTCACAGCCTGGGTGTTGTTTTATCACATCACTGATTTCAGTGCAGTTGTTTTTCTGAAATGTTTGAGTGAAAAGCCAAGGCTAGATCTTATTCAGCTGAACTATAGCTTTTTTCAAAGAAGAAACAAAAATGTATTGGAATTTCAGAAAAACAACCAGAAATTGTTTTGTGAAATATAAGTCATTTCCTGGTCTTTGTCTCACAGGCAATAGGAAACGCTGACTAAATCCTGAAGAATAGGGGTATGGTTATTGTAATTCTTATTTTGTGACTAAAACCCTGAAGTATAAGCTGGCAGTCCTTCTGATAAACTCATTCACCCATAGACAGCAACTTTTACATTTCAGTAGCTCAAAGAGATAGTTCATTTTCCCCCTTACATTACATTTAACATCATATGGCTTTTTTCTTTCCTCTCATTTTGTCTCTTTTAATTTTCAATCTCAGGCTCATTTATCCTCTCCTCAGTAATCATCTGAATGATTTGTTTCCATTTTGTATACACTCCTGGGCATGTTCTCTCATTTCATCATTACCTGTACTAGTCTTTCTTTTCTGCTCTAAGTCATTCTGGATCCTTCTTAAATGATTCAGCCTATGTACTCAGCAATTCCTTGTGTCACCTATCCTTTATCTTCTATTGCTACTTTACTCTCTAATGTATATATTATTTATCTCTTCTAGAAGAATAGAAATCCTCCAATCTTCTTTTTATGTTAATCATTTTACTTTCTTCTAGTGGGTAAATTTATTTTTTCAATTATTTATTGAATGTGTATTCTGGAGGATCTTCTGCTAGATATTGTGGACACACAACAACAAATTATAGAAATTACAGCACACAGAGGAAGACTATGCTAAAGTGAATATTTAGAGACTCATTTTGAGTATGTTGTCACCTTAGCTAGTGGCTACTATCCTCAGTAGCTACAAGAGAGCAGTCCAGAAGAACACAAGCAGAGATGTCACTGTGTGCATCTCTGCCAGATGACCTCACTGTCCCAGTGTAGGACTGCTGGTAAGATTTCAGGGACAGCACACAGTGACAGTCTTAAAGGTTTTGGGAGCAACCTGGAAAGCACAGTTTCACCTAGGGCCAGGCATATCAGGTTAGAAAGGTCAGACTGGGAGAGAGATAACTACATTGTATTCGAACTCAAAGAATTACCATTCTGGGTCAAAATTTTTCCTACTTGATACTACATACACTTATTTAATCCAGTGAACTGCTAGCAATTAACTGCCTAGTTTCATAAAGCATATGTGTCTCCTCAAAGTTAAAACCTACAAATGGCCTGAGGTGTTCCAGAATTTAAAAGTCTAAACTCTCATTAATACTGCTACTGAATAAAAAGTAATACAGCTTGATTCATCAGATTGTGAGGCTCTTTCTACTAAGATTTTTCTGTTCACCAAGTCATCTACCAAGACACTGCTTGAAGTGTAAGTAGACATATAAAAAACAAATTAATACCAGATTATCTTTATTTCCTAAATATAATATATACAGAGCACAAAATTCACTCCTGTATCATCACTCTGTAACAAGCATAAATAATACTAAGGATTCCAGTACAGTCAAGTGCACATATATTCCCTATATGCTAATGTATAAACATAAACTAAATATATGCACCATGTGCCTTTGGCCCAACTGCAAAAAAAAAAAAAAAAAAAAAATCAAAAGAAACACTGCACTTGACCGTTCAACTGCATTGCTATTGAGAGTTCATGCCAATATTTAGCAGTTACAATTACAACTTTGACTTCAATTGATGTAAACACCTAAGTAGACATTTACTCCCCACTGGCAATCATCTAGACTTAAAACTTTGTTTTTAATACCAAAGTATTGCAGTTTGTCCCCAAACATATTAGGGAAATTATTGCTAGCCAAATCCCTTCCTATGTCAAAAGAGATACTATAGACATGATGGATATAAAACAAAAATGCTCTTTTTGACTTTTACAGTGGATATAAAATATCTGAGAGCTGTCTAAATAGTGTTGGTCTTTGTATATTCAAAAGGATTTTACTTTACTAATACCACTTGCTTAAAATTTTGACATACTGAAATTGCTAGATAATCTGAATTTAAGTGACATAAAGCATATACATAGAGGAGCAAAAAAATATTTAAGGTACCACCAAAAAAGTAAAAATTGACATCAATAAGACAACAAATATGGGAAAGAGAAATGAGTAAGGCAACAAGCAAAGTAGCACATACTGTGGAAAAGAGTGTGGGTCACTTGAGTGGTCACAGGCAAATGTCTGGATAGTCCACTTAAAACAAGCATCAGGAAAGCTGGGATTCTAGTTCAGTAGGCAGGGGAGATGCCTCTAAGTTCTTATGTCTGGCCACTGGTTGAACATTTGGATGCTGTTTAGAACCGAAAACTGTCCAAGGCCCTAGTTCTGGTATGAAAAAGTTAAGCTGGTACTAAAAAGTAAATGTGAAGCCATCACCAGACTGAGAGCACCCACTATGCCCAGCTCGTAGAACATATTGTATGCTACTACATAGATACCAAACTTAACATGTTATAGGTGTGCGCTAAGTTTTTAGAAGACAACACAATTTGAGGAGAGTTTTTGAAAGGCAGTTTCCTCTATAATGTTGTGTGGGAATTTGTTGCTTTAGGTATTTTGGAGCATAATAAATTCTGATCATTTCAAAATGAGTTTTTCATTTTCTTGTCAGCAACATCTTGCATCTCCAGGAACAATATTGTGCCTCAGTGCATATTTTGTTGTTGTCACTATTATGTTACTGTTGTTTGTTAAAATGAACCAGAAGGTTATAGCTAATGAGATGGATATTGTAGCTAACTTCTCCTAATCACAAAAATATAATAACAAGTACCAGACTTATTCTTCTTCCCAAAATAACTGTAAAGCTAGGCCAAAAATACTTAACCAATTCAAGATATTGGTTGTCAAGCAATGAGAAAGAGTTTTGACTAAGAAACAAAGCGTTGAACTTTATGATTACTACCTTATTGCCTAGATTAAAGTTTTTAGGCCAAAATGCATAGAAAAGAACCCAAATGCACCCTTGTGTTCTTCATGATTTGAAGCGGTCAATATGGGTGTGGAGGACCTAGGAAGCAAGAGTTATCAAAGTAAAATGCTAGAGATAGAGCTACAGAGGAATAAAACCTCAAGAACAAGTAGAACATGTAGAACACTGCTCTCCTGCCACCTGATTGGTGCACAGGATTGAGGATCTAGTCAGCAATAGAGGGAAACCAGTTAATTGAGACTAACATACAGGCTGCCTATTGTCTTCAAAGCCAGGGGAAACTGCAAACACATCGAGCAAAAGGACAGAAGATACAGAAAAAGAATTATTGAAATATAGAGATGAAAAATATAGTATTTCAGATAAAAATGACTAAATATGATTAATACCAGATAAAATATTACAGAAGAAAAGAACAGTAAATTTGAAGATATGGCATAGAAATTTCCCCTGTGAAAATAGAGCAGAAAAGTAAAGTTGGCATTGGTGAGCTGTGGGTTGACCTTTAGCAGCCTAATACACAAATAACACATAACAGGGTGACAAATTTAATCCTAAACACATAGGTAAAGACATCGCATGCCATTTTATTTGATAAAAAAGCAGAAACCAAATATATGCTGTTGGTACCCATGAGAAATCCAGTGTCCATATTTTATTTTTTATTTCCATTTAGTTAAAATTGCTTTCTAATTTTCCTTTTGATTTCTTCTTTTTCATGTGAGTTATGTATGAATGTGCCTTTTAGCTTCCAAATGTTTTGAAGATTTTTCTACAAAATTGTCCACTTTTATTTTTATTTAATTCCATGTAGCTTGAAAATATATATTCTGTGAACTAAATATCTTTAAATTTGTTTGGGCCTCTTACACAGACAAAATCAAAATCAAACTTGATTAATGCTTTACATGTAGTTGAAAAGTATGTGACATTTGTCAGTTTGAGATAGTATATTTTGTAAATGGAGACCATGCTATGTTACTAGGTAGCACTCTTTAAATGTCTTGTGCTTAAGATGTTCCAGAACTTGCCCAGAGAAAGTTGTTGAATTTTTACTATAATTACTATAATTGTCTGTTTTTTCTTGCATTCTATCAATTTTGGCTTCACATACTCTAAGGTTAAAGATCATTGTGTTTTATCACCAAGAACCTCCTCCAGGAATGATGAAAGTTTTCAAATCCATGTCTCAGCTCCACTTCAGGAAACTAATTAGAACAATAGAAATAAGAAAAAAATATAATGAATAATGAAGAAAAGACAAGACATTTACAAAGTAATCAATTGTCATTCAAAATGTTTAGAGAAGAAAGAGAACAAAAATATTGAATTGGGAGAGATAGCATTACAGAGTCTACAGATACGAAAAATAAAAGAACTTTAAGAATAATTTTGTATCAAAAATTGACCACTAAGATGAAAGACTTGGGAAACTTGACTGATGAGCTCTACAGTGGATTTCAGGGAAAAGTGATTCTAATTCACAGAAACTTACAGAGCATTGTGGAGGAAGGGACACTTGCTAGCTCATTTTGGATGAAACATTACTCTGATGCTAACACCAAAGGCATGATAAGAAAAGTTTGCTATAGATCAATGTCTTTTTCATGGTAAAACAAAAATCTAAATAGAAAAATTAACATGAGATATTTAAAAAGAATAATGCATCATGTCCAAGTGGGGGTTATCAAAGGAATGCAAGATTGCTTAACATTTGACCATCAGTTAAGGTAGCTCATGTTTACAAACTAAGAAGAAAACACAATGATTATCTCAATAGATAATGAAAAGCATCTTTGACAGAGTCCAAAGTGCAGCCCTAATCACTACCACTACTATTGCTACTACTGCAAATGACAATATACCCTGCAAACTAGGAATAGAAGCAATATTTCCCAATCAGATAAAAGCAAAGTTTAAAAAGTCTAACCTTATAATGAGTGATGAAATACTGAATGGTTCCAATCTAAGATCAGAAATAAGACAAGATTTTTCATGCTCAGTACTCTTACTCAATATTGATAGAATATACTGCAGAGTCCAAGAATTACTTTAAACACAAAGTAACCAAAACAATGCAGTTCTGACACTGAGATTTATGTATAAAGAGAATGGCTGATACTAAATTAAACACACACATATATTCCCAGTCATTATTCACAAAGTTCTAAGGAAATAATGTAAACAACAAACAGCCCCAGCAAGAAATGGTTCAGGAACAACTAGATATTCTGTGCAAAACAAACAAACGAAAAATCAAACACAACAACAAAATACTTCAATTTACATATCAGACCATGTACAATGAATAATTTAAAATGGATCATAGATATAGATACAAAGTCGAAAACTATATGTCTCTTAGGAAAAAATATTAGAGATTTTTTTTTGATCTTGGGAAGTTATGCAAACATTTCTTAGATATGACACCGAAAGTGCAACTTAGAAAAAAATTGAAGGGGCTGGGGCTGGGGAGATAGCTCAGTAGAATAAGTGCTTGCCTGGCAGGGACCTGACTTAAATCCCTGGTTCTGAAGAAAAAAAAAAAAAAAAAAAAGAATTGATGCCTCAAATTTAACCAAAATTGCAGAACTTTCTTCTTTGAAAGACAACATAAATGCAAAAATCTAGAGATTGGATAAAGTATTTATAAGTCATATATTTCATGAAGGATTCATTTTCAGAGTACATAAAGAAAACTTAAATTTTAATAATACCAAAAAAGAATATGATAGAGCAAATATTCAGATAGGTACTGCATCAAAATGACATCTAGTAGCAAGGGTACAAACTTGATAATATGATGCTCAATATGACTAGTCCTTAGAGATGTGAAAATTCTAGAGATTATGGAAAAATCTGAGATATTACTTTGCCAACACACTAACAGCATAGCTTGTTTGATGGATCTCAACAGAAGATGCAAGGTTGAGTCAGAGGCAAATACTCTCAAAAAGACAGTGTCTTTTATTTCTCAAGGTGAAAACACATACCAGGAATAGCACATTTGTTCACTTCCTGCTCCTCTATATGCCAAGTGGTGAGGAGGAGAGCTGGCAGACACTCTCTGTGCAGTTTGCTGGAAGTGCCACGGAGAAGCTTTCAGTTTTGGGAAGTATACGAACTAGACAGTAGGTGTGGCTGATGACTGAGAGTGTCTCCATTCTTCAACATTGTTGGCTATGTGAACACTGTTGTCAGACAGCCCATGCATAAGGAGTAGTCAGTGCTTCTATTTCCAAAGCATTTAGAAACACAGCCAAGAGGGATAACAGAGTGAGACTTTCCAGCAATGGTCTTTCTATAGAAGCATCAAATTGAATAGCTATTCATATATAAATTTACCTTCCCAAAAGCTAAAAAAGCAGATAAAGGGGCTGGGGAGGTACCTCAGTAGAATAACTGCTTGTCTGGCAAGTGCAAGGGTCTGAGTTCAATCTCTGGTTAAAAAAAAAAAAAAAAAAAAAAGCAGGTAAAGATTTATAGCTGACTTTAGATACTGACAAGAGCAGGAAAGAGTTTGCATTCCTCTGCCAACTCCAAGTAATGATGTATCCTTAAGAAAGATGCTACTCATTCAGAAAAAATTAAACAGTCTTTGAGACTTGGAATACAGTACCAGTCCCACTACTCTGTACTCCAAGACCATAGAAAAAACTGAGTCTCTGGTCCCAGACCAGTAACCACAGATTCAGCCACTGAACCTGAAATAGACTGCTGGTCAACACAGTATCTTTCAGGACTGCAGATATGGCTCAGCAGTGCATTGTCTTCCAGGCAAGTGTGAGGTCATGAGTTGTATTCCTAGAAGGAGAAGGAGAAAGAGGAGGAGAAGGAGGAAGAGAAGGAAAAGGAAAAGGAGAAGGAGAAGGAGAAGGAGGAGAAGGAGAAGGAGAAGGAGAAGGAGGAGGAAAAGGAGGAGAAGAAGAGGAAAAAAGAAAGGAAGGAAGGAAGGGAGGTAGAAGAGAGGAGAGGAAGGAAGGGAAGGGAAGGGAAGGGAAGGGAAGGGAAGGGAAGGGAAGGGAAGGGAAGGGAAGGGAAGGGAAGGGAAGGGAAGGGAAGGGAAGGGAAGCGAAGGGACGGTCCTGTATTTCTGTTCCCAAATTTTGGGTAGCAGGTTATACTGAAAGACTGCATTCACTAGAGAGGTGGGAGGTGGTAACACAGCAGTAAAATAAGAAACAGCTGGATGCAAAATCAACATAGAAAATGAATAGTGTTTCTATATTATAATAGTGAATTATCTGGAAAAGTATTCAAGAAAACAATACTATTAATACCACTTCCTAATACAATGACCTAATACAATGACATTTGCACTTCCACATTTATGGAAACACCCAGTCAGGGAGTTAGAATTGATTGTTTTATTTTGTTCAGAGAAAGCACAAGGGATAAGAAGGAAAGGGGAAAAGAGGCAGGAAAAGCAATACTCGCTATTGCATCTCCATTCTGATATAGGAAGCACAGCTACTATTTACAAACAGATTGAGGGAGGCTTGTCACAGAGCAAGCACAGCGCCTGCAAAGGTTGGTCTAATAGCATAATCCATGTCCTTCCCATTGCTCTCCACTGGCTGTTAAGCACAAAAACAAGAGGAATCAGGAAGGAGGAGGGACGGAAGGTCAGTTAAAGACACAAACACTAAGGAGGGAGAGACTGAGGGTGACAGACCTAAACCTGAAGGGAAGTTTCTAGCTGTAGCTGCCCAGGCAAGTGCTGGAGATGAGCGAAGGTGACCTGCCCAGGGAGGCAATGGGGCCTGGGGCACGATGCAAGCAGAAGCTATCACGTGGACAGCTAGGGTCAGAGTTAGAAGAGTGGCAGGGAGGGAGAGGGGAGCCATCCAAAGAGAGAAACACTAGCTGAGAAAGACTTCTCTTATCTGTTGCCTCACACTTGGTAAAATATTATTTCCCCTCATCTAGTTTCAGAAATAACAATAAAGGTAATAAACTAAAAAAAAAAAAAAAAAAAACCTTCAGTGAACTCATGCATTTTACAAAATCATTTATTTATTTATTTATTTATTTATTTATTTATTTATTTATCTATCTGGTACAGGGTCTCACTATGCAGGTTGGACTCCTAGGGATCCTCCTGTCTCTGCCTCCCCAGCACTAGGAACATAGGAGGATCAAACCCTGTTTCTTGTACTTGCCAGGAAGATGCTTAGACTGCTAAGCTATCTCCCCAATCCTCATTGCTTTTTTTTTTTTTTTTTTTTTTTTTTTTGGTGAGGATACAAACACAGAACTTAGCAGAGAATGTGCATCACCAAGTCATTTTCTATTTTCTCATAATTATTGCTGTTTGCCTTCTGACCTCTGATCCTGATATGCCTTTTAACTGCCCTGTTAGTCAATCCAGTCAATCCTCAATACTCTTGCTTGTATTGAGGAAAGGATGGTCACTAGCTCGCCTGACAAGCACAGAGAAAAGGAGAAAAGATGCCTTCTGTGGGTGGGGAAGCTGAGTCCTGTGCGAGTCTGAGGACCCGTGGTAACACCAGAGGCTCTGAACAGCATCTGCTGATCCTTCAAAGGCTCTGATGTTACTGGCCCGGTAAAAGAATTCAACACATGTGAGAAAAACCTGAAAACACTATGACTCATACTGTCTGGACTGCCTAAGTTACTTAAATTTCACAGTCTGCTTATGCTAATAAAAGTCCCTGAAAAATCATTTGCATAGAGTGCGCCGACAAGTCTTTGAAATAGATAGAGCAAAACTATCTAAGAGTTGCTATACATAGATACCCTATTGTTTAATTATTTAGATGACTGCCATTTAATTGCCATTCAAATAGATCATCTCTTACAAGTTCAATTTTTAAGATAGAAAGGCACTTTTAGTTTAATGAGGTCCAAAAATAAAATTTATTCAATTATCTTGATAAGTGTCTTATCTAATTAGCTAAGTATCTGAAACTGCTGGTGAAGAACATTAGCTTTTGTTGTATGCTTTATTCTTAATAAAAGTTATACTTTATTAGCAACTCTAATAATATTTAAGTGCCCACTGTATTCCAGGTAATTGTATACATTACCTTATTCTATTCTCATAAGAACCTTATGGAATAGGTATTATTATTGTCATCATCATTATAAAGAAGAGAAAACTGAAATTCAACAAAGTTAAGTAACTTGTTCACATAAACAGTAAGTGGTACAGCTATATCTAAAAGCAGCCCAGATTTAAATATAAGCATAAATTTGCATATTCTCTGCATTGTATAGATTTTTCTGATAATAATATTTATGTATTTTTATGTTTAAATTAATATTTTCAAAATTAAACACAAAGTATTTTTGCAGTGATTTTATGACATGATTGCTACCTGTGACCCAGGAGGAACCCTAACCCTAAGAAAGAATTGTTCCATAGACAGTCGGTGGTGGGGCTGGGTTTCTTACCCAATATTCTGCCTGTTCAGTTTCAGCACGACTATTACTGAACTCATCCATGGAGATGTGGTTGGCCTCAAATGAAACAGGAGATGGAGATATTTTGAAAGCTCCCTTGATTGGCTTTTATTAGGCCTTGTCTTGGCACAGCTAGAGAAAGAAGGTGCACTGCACGAAAGCTCATCTTCTTTATGTAATGTCTTTGTCTTAGGGGCTGCCATAAAAAGCACCACAGACAAACTAATGCTTGTAAATAAGAGCAATTTCTCACAGTTGTGGAGACTTCAAATTAAAAATCACTGTCACGGTTGGTGTCTGAGAAGGGCGAGGTTTCTTAAAAGCAATACCTCCTCCCTGTCTCCTCACATAGTAAAAAAAACTATGTGAGGGGACAACGCAGCTCACTCCACTTCCTTTCATAGCAGCAGTAATCCCTTCATCAGGGCTCTTGTCTTGCAACCAAATTGCATCCAAAACGCCATGTAATGCCAAACACTTTAGTGATTAAGTTCACAGCATATTAATTTTTGAAGGGCTCAGTTTTTCAGACCACAGTTTATACCACACTCCTTCAAGCACTTCTTAACATTGGTCCTAAAACTATGACCTCAGCAAGATCTCATAATAAATAAAGTAGCCTACCTGGGCTAACTGTACAAGTCAGTAATTAAGACTGTAAACTCTAAAGATTCAGATGTTGTCAGGTACTGAATACACAGGCAGTATTCAGGATACAGCCTAAATAGTTTGAGTTCTCAATATAAATCATTTTCTATTAGTATTGTTCCAAGTGTTCCCAAGACAGAGGGATGTCAAACAGCAGAAATACAGATGGGGCGTAGATGCAGCTATAATGTCTCTTGTCTATAACTAAATGGCCTATTTCATAATTCTGAAGCATGAGAATAATATATAAACAATTTATGCAGGTAGGGATTTGTATGCTTTGTGTATGTGCTTGTGTTTGTGTGTGTGTGTGTGTTTGTGATTAATCACTATCTCTTCCTTTGGGCTTAAGTCTCAATGATTTGCTTTTCGGTTTTACTTCCTTGCTTCACCAAACAGAAGCCTCCTTCTTTCTCCTTTTAATTCCAATCTATTTTTCATCATCAATCCAATCCTAGGTGTTATGGTTTCTGTGTAGTTGTCCCCCCAAAACCTCATGCAGTCAATGGGGTCATTTCTAGAGTGTGTGATCAATTCATAATCCAATGACGAGTGCCATTCCTGCCTCAGAGCCGGTGGCCTGCCTACACTATGAGGAAGGGAGAGAGGTTTGCTAGCCACCGTTCCTGCTGCTTCTCCCTTGTGCTCTTACTGTTTTGCTGTTTTCCACCACCACGAACTGCTGCCCTCTGTCATGTGCCACACTGCTCCTAGAGCCAGCTAAGTATGGATTAAAGCCTCCACAAACGGTGAGCTAATTGTGAGTGTTGAATGTTTTGACCCAGCAACAAGAGAAAAATATCCGAGACACTACGAGGTTGACTAAAGGAGAGGGGAGACTGAGCAAGACAACCCCTTGCCTTGTAATCAGAATGCTGCCTTCCAGTAATGTTTCTTGTCCTGCATGATAACGCAGAGAGTGTTCAAGTTCTGGTATTTTCTCTGGAGAAGAGCAAACATGCATTGACCTGTATCTTTTGCCTAATCTAACCCCCTAAAACTTCATGTTCAGGGTTTATATATGAAGCCATCCTATGGAAAGATTTCTGTAGCACATTAATATGTCAGGTTATCCCTTTCAGAAGGGTGAAAATCAGATCTATTTGTGCTATGCAGCAAACATGGAGAGATCAAGTGTTCAGAGACTTTTCCTTCTGGAAAAGAAGTTTCCTTTTGGAATTGGCTCTAAATTAAAGGGATCATCATCTGTATTTGAATGAATTAGAAGCCAAAAATTCACAATGGCAGTCTGAGGAATGAGAGGCAGAAGAATCTGCGATAGCCTTCTGTGTATGGGAGAGCTGGAAATACAGTGGCAGCAGAAGATTGAAGGCCTAGAAGCTCACTCTGGAAAGAAATCTGTGTTGGAAGCCACTAGACAGCTAAAGGAACTAGAGGCCAACAGCCAAAAACAAACAAAAAAAAAATAGTGGAGAAAGGAGTCTCCTCCTCACCAAATATAACACTTTCTTCTTTCTATATAGACTACATGCCTATTGGTTTGTGGCACCGATGTCTGGGGTAAGTCCTCTACTGTACTTGCTGACCAAGAGAGGCTAGAGTAAGTAAATATTAGCTTGCTACTGGCTTTCACTTGGAGAGTGTTGCTTTTCCAAGGTTACTGGCCAAAATTTAACTTAGTAAGATTGTGAGGCCTGCTGGTATTTTATCTGGTCTGGACTCTTGGAAAAGTGAAGAAAACATCCAATCTACTGCCCTGTATGTAGAATGGTGACATGGCCAATAATTCAGAAATGACCAAAAGTGGTGCCCTTCCTCATGCTTCTCATGCACTATGAATAATATGAATTTAGTCTTAGCATGAATCAACAAGTGTCCAATGGGAAGAAGGCCATGGAACAGAAGTGATAGTCGAAGGTAGCAACTCTTGTATCAATAGCCGCCTTAACTTGGTAATTGAGAGAACCACAAGCTGGAACCAGAGATAAGGTTCAGCCTTCTAGAGTCATGTATACCACTCATGATGGTGGTAGGAATCAGGTAGATAAGACCCTAACAAAGGGTCTGGGTTTCTTGGTAGGACTCTGGATAAGGGAAATCCAGAGTACTATCCGTGTACAAGGACTGGGCCAATAATGAGCAACACATCCCATGTATACCCCACTCTTGATCTACCTTAGCTTTGATCTGCTAGCTCACAGAAACCAGCAATTTGAACCCATTAACTGCAATGGATCTCAGTATTCAAATGGCACATAAATGCAGACTCTGAGTTTGAGGGATGGGGCACTAGACACCCATTCTGCATCTGTAACAATTTCCCAGATGACAGTGGTGAGTGAGCGGGGCTGAGGATCACCCTGCAGCAGCAAACTGCTGTCTGTCTTGCTTAGTTTCACAACGGACTAAAAATGGGGAGGGAGGAGTGAAAGTAGACTGAAAAAACAGATCCCTAGAAGTCAGAGAGGTGAGAGAATGTAGAAAAGAGACAGATCGTCAGTGACTATGTAGTTGGGGAGGTCAGGCCTTCCGGAGCACCTGTAGGTGAGACCTCGGAGCCACGGGGTCATGCAGCCCTCACACACCCTCGGATCTCTTTGCAGAGAGAGGTGATGGAGTCAAAGCAAGCGGGAAGCAGAACCAGGTCTCCTGCAGCTCCTCATGCAGCAGATTCACTCTCAGATACTGCGTTCTCCATCATGACAAAAGCAATGATAGGGGGCAAGTTTCCACCGTAGCATTTCTGATAAGTCAGTTCCTGTGTTGTTCCAGTCTCCTTATTGTTCTTCCCCTTGCTGATGATTAGATAAGGTGAAGGCTGGGGGTAGACCATGTACTTTTATCACAGAAGCTGTCTTGAGCTCAGGAAAGAGAGAAAGTTCCTCTCAGCCAAGAAAAGCAAGGGATCTATGTCATTATCAGAGGAAACTGAGATCAGAGTGGTTGGTGGAAAGTAACTTCAGTGATAGCTTCCTCCGCCACATCGTCTAACTGCCCGTGTTCTGCCCAACAAGTCAGAACATCTCCGTGCCACACCTCTACAGTACTCGGAGGAAAATAATAGCCTAAGAATAAAATTAAATATTAAAAAGTGAAAGCATTAAGACTCGTGATCTAATCTAGACACATTTCAACCAGTCTTTGCTTAAGTAAATCTGAATTCTTTTTTGCGGGACCGGGGTTCAAACTCACGACCTTGCACAAGTAAATCTGAATTCTAAGCTGTTAATCCTTTAAGTATTAGAAGTATTACTCTCAGAAATACCAGAAATTTTTCAGTTGTAAATATGGAATACTACACTGGGATTCTTCATGCTTCTAGCCACTGTGTAAGATATTTTAAAAATCTATATGCTTTCCAAGTCAGTTTACAGCATACTTCATCTTCTACTATCTCCACAAATGACAGCTTAATTATACTGTCATTATCTATTGTCATGAAGCAAGTATATAATTTTATTTCCAGATGGGTTTACGTTGCTTATATTTAAACTCATTACTGGAAAAGTGGTCATAGAACAAAATATAAATAAATAACCTGAAGGCTGGCTGTCATAAATTCATTTAAAGAGAAATCTTGTAAGTTGAGGGTTGAAAGCTTTCCAGTCTGTCTTATGTCACACACATCCCACTGTTTGGAAGATAAATATCTCTGTCTTGGGAGGACAGAGGCGGTTCTCAGTGAGTGGAGATGTTTCCATAGAAATGAAAAGAATATGCAAATGCTGCCATAAAGAGCAAAATGTCCTTTTGCAACAGATAATTTGACCTGGGGGAGAACACATTACATGGAGAGGGGCCGTTGATATGGAAGCGTTAAGGCCCATTGGAGAGCAAGTAGCTAACACTTCATGCTATGTAAATGAATGGAACATAATCAGAACTCCCCACAAATATTCTTCGTGGTTGTGGAGAAAGGCTTTATTTTAGCTTCTTGTCCTCCAGTTTTTTGTAGATTTAGTTCCCACTTGTACTGAAAATAATAGCATCTCTCAACTTTAAACTCAGAAATATTCTATAATTCGATCTAGCATGTAATAATGTTGAGAGCTTCTTGACATAGATAACCTCCATTTTTCCCAATATCAACTGTCCAACAACCCAGGCTCTTCAAAGTGTGCTAGATAAGGTTGGCCAACTCGTTTGTTACACATCTCTAAAAGCTCACATAGGGTAATGCAATGAATATAATACAGTTGGGGCTATTGAGAAAAAGAATGCTGGATGTAGTAAAAACGCTGATGAGAAAACACTTGGACTTTGAAAAATGCCTTATAGTGGGGGTGATGTTTCACTGGAGTCCTGTAGCAACTGGCCATGTCGATTAATACATAGATAGGGCTGGCTCTGGAACAAAGAGAAAACCATCTCAGGAGAAGTATATGTGTATATGCCTTTAAATATTTGCCAATTTACAAATGTCTTCCCTTTCTCAGTTATATTTAGTTTTTGTTTTGTTTTAAATAAGAAATACAACAAATATGTTCGATTACCAAGAGAATTAAAGACCATCCAGTTTTATTCTATTCCTTTTCGTCTTGAGGTAAAGCATATCCTATGTTAAGATAATTGACCCTTTGGTTCCAGTTTTCTACTCAGTGTATTTTTTCTCTTTCATATATTGGAGCACATATGAACCTTTAATACCCATGAGAAGTAGCTGGAGAATTTTCACATAGCTGTACACTCCAAGGGGAGACAGGATGTAGTCCTGAGCTATAACTTCTCTCTGACTGATTAGCAATGATAACAGTAACACCAAACCCATTATCTTACTATAGAGAGGTAAAGCACTCAGGATTCTCTCTATACTATGTCAGGATTATCTCTCTAACAGCAACATTAACATAAAAATTTTCACAGACTTTGGATAAACAAACTGTCACAGGAAATTTAAAATGATAATATTACCTTAGGGGCAATTCAGTGAAATATAATTTTTGAGCAGAGATCTGCATGGAACTGAAATCATATTTTTTGTCCTATTTCATCAATGCATTAGAATAGCATTGGTTTTACAGTATTTAGAGGGCTGCACAGCCAGTACAAGGAAATTTGTTCCAGAGTCCCAATAGAGGTAAGATGTTGACTTTGCTCTTTCAAGCAGTGTGTAAAGGGATCTGTGTATATTAAGCCTTGATTTATAATGTGACAAAAATATACACTTGAACAGCTATCTGTAGAAAGAAATCAGGCCACAAGAAACTTATTCAACTATAAAAGTGAGCAAACTACAGTATTATAGTAATCAGGAAAGACCATAAACACATTGAAATGAATGCTATCAGTAATTATGTCCCGCCCCTAAACCACCTAGTAGATTACATTGTACAGAAATAATTTGTCCATGCAATTTGCTGTATAAAGCAAATATAAGGGAGCACCTCCAGGAAAATAGAGAATAAAAATAAAGCTTTCTGTAGTAATCAGGCCTCCTATTCAGCTCACTGTTTCCTTGAGTGACAGAGGTTGCAATGTGACTCCCACTTCAAGTTCAGACAAAGAACCTAACATAATTGCAGGACTCCGTGGACCCTAGCACAGCCTTTTGAAGCTTCTTAGCAGAAGACCAGTGAATAGTATAAAGTGGGAAGACAGATCATTTTCAGTTTCCACTAAAATCTAATTGACTAGGGTAGTTCCACCAGAGTGCTTTGAGACCACCCAACATTCAGTGACATTTCTGAAGCTGGGGCACCACAGGAGGTAGGAGGAAGCAAAGCTTCCTAGAGTGACAACTGCTAGAAATAGTTGTAAAGTTAAATATAGCGTTGAGCAGAAATTTCTATAGGAATTTGAAATTCTACTTTCCCAGATATAGGAAAATGGAATTTAAGTTACAGTATACGATTTTCGAGTCTATATAGGAAGAATTAGTATGAGGGAGATAATAGTATGTTGTAATGTACATCCAACCACATTTTGTAATTTTATTTACAGATTTCAAACTGTGGAAAGAATTTGGACTGGAATATATTCAAGACAATTTTAGAAGCATTAGTTCACTTTCATTCTACAATAAATTAGATTCGATTTGTAACTTGCTTCTACCATATCATTCATTGCTTCTCTTTTGCCCCTAAGGTTTATTATAGGTTTTCAAAGATGTTCTTCTATGCTTGAAAAAAAGTCTAGATAAATGTAATAAGACTGCAAATATTTCAAACTTAACATATCTATATCTAAATCTAAATCTGTTGTATCTAATATATGCCAACTCCTTTCCCACATAGTTTATATTCCTTAATTTCAAACCGTAAGTCTCCCAAGCCATAAATTTACCTACAGTTCTGGTCTTCTCTCCGTTGACCCTCCCATCCATTCGAACATCAAGTTCTATGAATTGTACTTCACAAGTAGCTCTCAAATATGTCTTATTTCTCCTACTCTACGGACCCATCTTTAGTTCTGGTCCTCGTATATCTCTCCTGAGTTGGCACAATTGCTTTCCAGTTCCCTCCAGTTTTATTTTTTCCTTCATCTATTATCTACTCTGTAGCCATGAAAATCTGATCAAATTGAGATGCCTTGGTGCTTCTCTTCCATTAGGAGATACATCATTCATTCATTTATTCAATTAATCACAACTACCAAGTATATACACAAAGCCAAGCATAATCCTGGTGAGTAAAAACAAATAGTTTGCTGTCACCAACTTCCTGTGTCTTTGGGGATTGGGGGAGTAAACACTGAGGGTGGAATATTAATCATTATTGATTATGTGGAAGATTGTAAACTGAAATAAGGATTATGTTAAAAGATTCAATGTCATCTTATAAAGTCAATGGCAGAGGTGCTTGTAAGTTTGAAGAATAAGAAAATAAAGCGTTTTGAAAAGCAGCAACTCAGCACTGAGTCTTAAACACAGTCAACCTTTAAGGCTGCGTGGAGGAATATGGACTCCTCCAGAAGCCATTAGAGGAGGGGGCCTTTGCTCCTCTGTGTCCCTCAAGAACAATCAGAAATAGTGGAAAAGGAGACAGGAGAGGGCAAGGGGAAATAAAAACAATAAAGACGTGCGATATTTGTGTACCAAGCCCCCATGATGGCTGTAATCACTACATCCCACAAACACATACCTATACAAATATTTTTAAAAACTGGCAGAAGTAAACCTTTGGGTGATGAATAAAACATTTCATAGCTGAGCCATGAGAATTTTTGCATAAATGCATAACACGCTAAAAATCTCTGAACTGTACATTTACGAAGAGTGAAGTATATGGTATATAGCTTGTTCCTCAATAAAGTCATTAAAAGCAACACCAAAAAAATGAGAGAGAGTAAGGGATTGGGATGGGGGTGAGAGTATAAATAAGGAATGGAGACATGAAGAAGAATTTGGGAGGAAAACAAGGAAAATCGTAATTTAAAGTTATACTTTTAAGAAGACTGCAGCTTCAAGACACAATCAAGATTACCCCCAGGTTTTCTATATCTCTTTTCCTTACGCTTGTTACCCAAATCCCTTAGGGAGACTGTCAGTGTATAAATTAGCTTACTTAATGAGGTAAAGGAAGAAACTTGACCTTAAGAGAAACAAGATTCAAAGATTTTAAAAAAAAATGCTTTTAGGAAAATATATCTTGGGTCATCCATCTTAAAATATACAGTAGACCAGGCCCCTACTTTTCTCCTACAAAAGGAGCATTTATTTTTCCTGTAAAATGAACCATGTCTTTCTTCCCAGGTATGGTTTATCACTTTTATTCTGTAAACAAGCCCAAATTTTCTATGTAGTTACAATTTTCACAGCCAAAAAATACATATTCCCAGGTACAGATTACAATGTGTCTCTTTTGAGTCCTTATTTTCTATTTCTTTGAATGTATGCTTTTAGTAACTCCGTCTAATATATCCCTTCATGCCTCTTCAAAAATAAAATATAAGAGTAGAAATAATTTTTTAAAATGTACAAAGAGATTGAGGTACTCAGGGGAGAGCACAGATTGGATTGAGTAATAGAGAGAAATCTGAGGAAATCTCAGTGAAACGGAAAGGCTGAAGGGTCTGTGGGACGTAGCGACTGGTCTCCCTGGCTTCTTCTCACATTTCTTCCCTGCCTACTATGCCCTCTCTCCTCACGAAGTACAGTCCTTACTAACAAGACAAGCAAAGCGCTAAAGGTACTGCAGTTTACAGGGCTTCGGGCATGCTATTCTTGGCTAGAAGGTCCTTCAAATTTCTTTCATTTGTATTTTTTAAATGTATTTAGTACAGGGTCTATGAGGTCCCACTATGCAGCTCAGACTCATAGTGATCCTCTTCTTGTCAGCTTCACACACGCTGGGATTACAGGTGTGTGCCTCCACATCCAATTTCAATCACTGTCTCAGAGCACCTTGAGGGCAGAACCTGGAAGGAATGGAATCCTGGTCTCTGTGTCTGCCTAAGCAGGTGCTTTAATCTGCTGAGATATCTGGCTGCTCCCTCGATTTTCTTTTATCTTCAAGACTTAGTTCAAGTGTCAACAAACACCTCAGAAACCTTTTCGTGGGACTCATTACCAATCCTACTAGACCAGTATCACCACCACAAGCCTACTTCTTCTCAGTCTTTGTGAACACTATCCCATTATCCTCCTAAGATTATCCTTATAAAGGGTGAACTTTGAACCTGCTTGTCTATTTTCCCTCCGGGTTTGTAAGTTATATCGGTGTAGGGATGCTATGTGATCCTTATGCACACAGAATATGCTTGAGAACCGAGTGATTGATCACCTCTCTCTGCTGTGTCTGGATTCAACAGGTTTGTCCACAGCACCGATACTGCAGGTACCATTAAAATCAGTGTGATTTCTTCCCAGAATTTTGGTGTCTATTGGGTGTGTCTTCCAGAACAGCTTCAGAGCATGGGATTTGGAACTGGAGAAGAATAATTATAACCCTAGCTCTTCTCTGAGTCTCAGTGTACTTATCTATATAGTAAGAATAATTTTAGTTCCTATGTGACATTGCTTTGAGAATATAAAATTAGAAAAGTCTGTTGAGACCCATGAAGCCAGCCGAGTCTTAAGAGGGAGTGATGGGAGATTCAGAAAAGCCTGGACACATGCAAAACAGAAAGCTGGGACCAGATGGGACACGACCTCTTTGGTGGAAAGGCAGTGACAACCCAATACAGTTTGAGTGTTTTATGTAGGAAAAATGGGGAGTGGGAGGGGCTGGCTGATGATGAGGCTGAAAGTGCAAGGTCTCAGTGTTTTGCTGAGAACAATGACAGTGAAACATTTTCAGAACAATCTGTGCTGTGGTTACCAGGGAGAAACACCAAGGCCAGACGCTTGCTGGGATGGCTTTACTCTAGTTCCAGCTCCAATTTTACATGGCTTGCCATGGGTGTTTCTGTTCACTCTAGTTCTGAAAATATAGTTGTGTCCAGCTCGAGAAGTCCCTGGAAAGCTCCGCAGAAGGCACTAAGGTTAGTTCTAAGGAAAAGAGAAAATTGTTACTGCATGTTTGCTATCACTGCTGACATTTATATTAGTTTCTATAGTTTTCATAATGAATGAACACAATCTTGATGGCTAAATCAGCAGGTCTGTTTTCTTCTAGGCTCAACTCAATTTTGAAGGCTCAACTCTGAAAGGACTTTGGGCTGGCAAGATGGTTCAGCGCTCTAAAGCACGTGCTTAGGAAAACTTAGGCAACCGCAGGGACTGCAGTTCGATCCCTGGCACCACATGCTGCACCAGCTCCACCCCCAGGGCAGACTGAGCTGGCCATAATACAAAATAAATAAATAAACAAAATAATAAAAAATAAATAAAGGATAAATCTCTCTCACTCCACTAAAGAAAAAGTTCATTTCCTATAAGGAGATGTTGGCTGGGAAGATAGCTCAGTAGAATAAGCTCTTACCTGGCAAGCTCAAGGACCTGAGTTCAATCCCTGGTTCTGGGGTGCGGGAAGGGAACAGAAAGGGTTTCAGAGTGTCTTAGTCACTTTCTTATTGCTAGGACAAAATACTTGATCCCTACAAGTTAAAGTGGTTTATATTACTTCATACATAGTCTATGGAGGTTCCAATCTCTAGTCACCGGAACCCTGGCATCATGGCAGATCAGCATGGCAGAGAGCCATGGCAGAGGAAAAGCATTCCACAGCATAGTATTCAAGAATCAGGGAGACTTCCTTTTTCTTTCCCTTTTTATTGCATCCATTCTGTAAATCTATTGGTTGGTGCCACCCACATCCAGGGTGGGTCCTCCACCTTCAGTAAGTCCATCAGATGTACCCAGAAGTATGCTAAAGCCAATGAGAGGACTGATCCAGCATTTCACACCTGTGATCTAGCCACTTCCAAAGTCCCACCTATGAGTGTGTGAGGCTCTTAGGGAATATCGAGATGTTAGTCATATACTGGGTCAAATTTAGGGACCTAGTAGGCTCAACACCATTTTTGAATTATGAAGTAGTATACATAAGTAGTGTTTACACACAAAATAAATTCTTAATCAAAATATATATTATCTCTGGAAAATACAATCTATTTGCTTAGAATCTATTGTAGTAGGCCAAGAAATTCTTATATTTTAAGTTTAAAGTTTATACTAACATTATACATTCAGTGAGAAAATGACTTCCATAAGGCTAGCTTTCTAACTGATGTAAAAGAAAAAAAAAATTGTTGCATTTTCTTACAAACAAGTTGAATGAGACATATTTTATGAATATTGGTGAAAGTACCCAGGAAGGTATGGGGACAGTAGCTTTCTCTGCAGAAATTAACACTTGCTGATTCTTTGTCTGACGGGTGAATCTTCTATTTTTCCACTTTATTAAATCACAGCAGTGTATAAGTGCCTGAAGATATCAATGAAGGAAAATTGGCAAACCTTAAGCTTCCTTCAGACCTTAGTGTCTCTCTTTATATTTGTCAATATGTTCTATCGAAAGAAACAGAAAAGTTTTCCCGCTGGATTTGGGATGTTTGCCAGGTCCCTGTGTTTTACATTTGCTTGCAAATTTTGCAATTTGTTACCCAGCCAACATGATTTCCATGAGAAAAGTGTAGTTGAATTGAGAAATAATTTTTATGTGTAACAAAAATCAATAAGAGGTTGTAATTGTAAAAAAAAAAAATTCACAGTACCTTTCCACATCACTAAAAATGCTATACATGAAGTCTCATACTCAAATTTTTTTTCCTCCAGATGAATGTAAAAACATCAGATAAAAATGGGAGGAAATATTATAACCCTAAACCTCATAGCAAGTCTGAGCATTTTTTTCCTTGTGGTATATAAAATATAATTTGTCCAAACTATTAACTGTAGCATTTGAGGATAATGATGCAAGAGATAATTGGAATCAGTAATCGAATTAATTGCTTACATAGGGGTGTGTGTGAGCCTGTGTTTGTGTGTGTGTGTGTGTGTGTGTGTGTGAGAGAGAGAGAGAGAGAGAGAGAGAGAGAGAGAGAGAGAAGAGAATTATAGGTTACTAAACAGAAAATGCATTTAAAAAACTGTTTACTTCCCAGCTGATTTAGTGAATACTATAATTGTGATTAAAGTGGAAAACAAAGGAGGAAATGTGAATTAGCTTGCAAAGTGTTTTGTTTCCAATCTGGGCAATGACAACACTGATGTAGCAGACTATCAATAAAACTTAACACTAAAACAACGCTCTTTTGTGAGAATCTTAAACATCCTTACAAATGAATGTGGTTGTCTTCATTAGGAAGAAAGCAAAACACTGAGTTAATAATTCAGCATATAGTTCCTGTCTTGACTTTTGAAATACAATGGAATAAATCTGGAGCAGAGTTGGCATGAGTCCTGATCTCATGCCCCATAGTCTTTCCGAAGGAAGTGAATTAGGGAATCTATCCAGCTCAGTGTTATAAGGGGAGGGAGGGTGGGAAAAGGATGCTCAGAAAACTTCCACTGTAGTTCTGAAGATCACCCTATTCTACTTAGGCCAATATCAGAGGAAAAGAACTCTGAGCAAGAAATGCTTATAAGCTTATCAAAAAGCATCAAGAACAGGGGAGATAGCTCAGCAGTCTAGAGCACCTGCTTAGACAAGCTTAGGCAAGGCGCAGGGACTGCAGTTCAATTCCTCGTACCATGTGCTATGCCAGCCCTGCCCAGGGCAGGCTGAGCCAGCCACAAAAACAAACAAACAAACAAACAAACAAACAAAAAACATCAAGAGACTTACCTAATAACACAATGTTATTTCCTTTTTCTGTAGCATAACTACATAATGTGGTTGGGGATGGTGACACCCAAGGAAGATAAGTGATATTCTCCTGTGGGTTCTGGGTTCTAGAGGGCTGACATTGCCACAGTCCTCTGAGCTATGATAAGCTTTGCCCCATCTTCCTACTTCAGGGATTGATGGGCATAGCTGTCTAGACAGTGGCATGCTTAAGAAGTTTTAAAAGGACACCAAATAGAAGAGAGTATCAAGACTGTCACTTGCTCTGTAGCTTTTTGGTTCCACGAAGTGTCCTTGAATAAGAACCAAGTTATCATCTCTAATGTGTTATTAAATTATTAAATTCAACTACAGTTACCACAGTGATTAGTGCTAGTGTGGAGCACAGCAGCGACAGTAACTGGATGGCAGAATGATTAAACAGCATGCTGCAGTAATTATTCCAATCCATCTTCAGAGATGGAGTCAAAGTCCTAACAATCAAATCAATCAATCAAGTAGTGAAGAAGACCACTGAGGGGAAAAAAAAATCAATGAAAAAAAAAGTCCTCACAACAAAGCAATAAATCAATCCTGAATAATTGTGCTGCACCATTGTACCAAAAAAGTAGAATAATATCTTATTGCAGTTAAGTAGCAATGCAATGGTTTCACTGTTATTCTACCTCCGACTGGAGGGGATCTAATTTTGCCCCACTTTATGGAATCCCAGGAAGTATTCAGGATGTGAAATGTCCTTTGTCATTAAGGCACAGGCTTCTATTTCTTTCTACTAACAACCATGCATAGTAGCTTGTATGAGCACCCTGGAAAAAATTACCAGTGCTCTAGTGTTTTCTGTACTGCATTTCACAATTTCGAAAACTAGTTGGCCGCTGCTATCTGAGGTATTCTTGACAAATATCAAGTGAAGCAACAGAGTGTAGATATTTTCAGTTAATCTGCTTTACAGAGAGGCATAATAAAGCTCAGAGGAGGGACTTTTTAAAAGCTCACGTGGATGGTGAAACAAGCAAGAATAGGTTGGTGTGCCTCTCCATTTCATCACTTTATGCCGCACCATTGACTGCACTATTCTAGCTCCGAGGAAAGGAACTAAGGACACTTGTAAAATTCCCATTCTCCTGGAGGCAGTGGCAAGAAATTGAGCTCACAAGAAAGAGATTGGGAGTGGGGACAGCGAGGGCTTAGTAGAGGTCTCTAGGAGCAGACTACCCCTTGGGGAGGCCACCCTGAGTGTTATTTATTTTTTACAGTTAAAAAATATTTTTAATAAGAAGTAACAATGTGACAGTTTCAAAATACATTAGTAGTACATTCCCAATAATTGACACAATGCATATTGTTGTCCTCATAGTAGTTACTCAGAGCACAGGATGTTGACATGATAATTTTTCTTATCATTGTTGGTACAAAAATGTCTTTTCATTGAACTAAGAGAAAATAGTAGTATACATAGTCCAATATTCTATATTGTAGTAAGTTATTGGCAGAGCTGGCAATGTGGGAAGCTGTTGATTTAAGCCTTTTACAACTCAACATACTAATCTAGCTTTACTTTTTATGCCTCGTGGTTAAATGTTTCTGCTGGGTGGTTAAGGGCAAGTCAAAGCAAGACCTGTATAACAAAACATGCAATTTTTGTATCTCCCAAGGTCAGTCAAATCCCCTCATGATTTACCTTGAAACCATGTACAGTGCTTTGTAGAGCTGTTGTCAGTGTCAGCCATCTGGATGAGTCATGGCCATTGCTTGACCAGTTTGCTCTCTGTAAAAGCCTGAGAGAATTTTGTGAAGATGGCCATACTCCCTAAATTGTTACACAGATTTAATGAAATCCTTATCAAAATACCATCAACGTACCCCATAGACCTGGAGAAATCATTCCTAAAATTTATTTGGAACCAGAAAAGACCTAGGATAGCAAAGACAATCCTGGGAAGCAAAGATAAGGTAGGAAGCATTACAATTCTTGACCTAAAATTATAATACAATGCTACAGTGACAAAATCAGAATGGTATTGGCAAAAAAAAAAAAAACAACCAAAAAACCTGCAGATCAGTGGAATAGAAGATTCAGAAGCAAATGCAAGCACACTCAGCCACCTTATCCTGTACAAAGGGGCCACACATGCTTACTGGAAGAAAGATAGCCTCTTTAACAAATGGTGCTGGAAAAACTGGCTCTCTATACACCATGAGTTTTAAACAACACTCTTGGGGCCACAGCAGATGTCACTGCTGCCCCAAAGCCCAGTGTGCTGTAGGCTTGTGCTTTTCACATGGCTGCAGAAGAAATCCTGACAGCATGGCTGGCCATTTCTGCTGTAGAGCTCATTAACAGTGTCTACTTACACCACCGATCAAGTACTTAGAATGTGCCAGTCTCTGTGATAACTTTATTACATATATTATTTCAGGTTCAATCGGCAAACTACACCCATAACTGGGTACTCATACAGTATCTGCAGAACTTTGAAAGCTCAAACTCAGAAAAGTTAACAATGAAGACACAGAGTAATTAACTGCTCCAACTTGCTTTTTATTTGGCATTTTACTCATATATTGGTAGTAAGTTGTTCAGTTAGTTTTATATTTAGTCTGATTAATTGTAGCACTTCATATCAGTTTTATTCTCTACATATTGCTAAAAAGTATAAATTTTGTTTTCATTTTTATGTAAACGCAAGATGAGTGGGTAGAGAAAATATGATTTGAAATTTCTCTCATATACATTGTAAAGGCAGCAAGTGATCTTAAGAATTGTAGTTACTGAATGATGACATAAAGGCGATGGGTCATAGCTGAGCATGACCACAGCCAGGACCTGAGAGCTGCGAGAATTGACAGTTCTCAGTGCCCCGCAGTACTCCTGGTCATGACTTCTTACACGAAGGGATACAAAAGTCAGCCAAGGGAAAACGGACATGGAGGAGCCCAGAGGAAACCAGGTGCATGCTGCCAAGCGTCCTCTCCCCGTGGAGTGAGAGCACTCTTCATTCCTCCAGCAACCAAGTTTGACAGCACAAGTGCAGAGTTCCCACAGGGGAACTTATTAGGTACTCGGTATCCAAGGGTTTTGTTGGGAGTAGGTTACAGAGACTCCCTCTTCTGAAAAGATCAAAATTTCAGACTCAGAAGGTACACGAGCTTTCCAACTAAATCTTCCCTTTGCACCAACAGTAAGAAGAGGTGAGGTTTTCATACAGGAAAGTAAGGAGAACCTCCCCAAATCCCACTTCCCAGACTGCAGCCAAAGGGCACCCTTGCAAGCAAGACTTTCCATGGACCGCTACGGCGCTAACCTTGCTATGTTCAGGTGAGGTTTGTGATATCATTTGTTTGCCTCTCATCCATCTGTCCTTCCTTTTTTCTTTCCTCAGCACAGTGTGAGACACCAACACTTCATGTGACTCATTCTTAGCTAGTGTCATAAGACTTGTCATCAAGGTACTTCCATCTTTCATCTCTTGGTTCCTTACCATCCTTTCTTACAGAGGTCTGGTGAGGATCTTCTCCACGCATCCAGCTCTCTGGATGTTCAACCTTGTGCAGCAGCTTCCAGGTTTGGGCAAAACTTGAGCTGTAGCTCCAACTTAAGATAAACTGTTCTGCATCCATGCTGATGCTCACAGGGTACTCTGTTCATAGCATATTGAATGTGTGGTGGGGGGTGCTCAGTGCTGCTCAGAGAGCAGGGGTACATTCTCTCTTACATAATGATCAGATTCCTCAAAGCCTTAAGTTGATGCACTAGGTGGCAGCTCTAGGTTAGCCTTTTAAAATGTGTTCAGAGAAGCCAAGATATGCTGCCTCCAGGGAGAAGGACATGATATAAAGGGAAAATACAGGCTAAGAGGCAGGAAAGACTGAAAAAAAGGAAATTTTAAAAAAGAGAAAACAGCCAAAAGCCTCAGGTTAGGATGGCCGAAAGTCAGAGCAATCTCTGAGCTGACATAATGATGGATCCC
>PVJA010019111.1:0-38896 GCA_004027025.1 Myocastor coypus
TGCAGAAACTTTTCAAAAAGATGAGATCCCAACTGTTGATTCTTTTTTTTTTTTTTTTTGCAGGACTGGGGTTCGAACTTATGACCTTGTATTTGCCAGGCAGTCACTTGTGCCACAGAGCTATTGCCCCAGCCCCTATTGATTCTTTGAAGTAGGAAATATGATATTTTTAAGGCAAACTTTTCATCTTTAGGATGGAAACAGCCTTTTAATTTAATCACCCTAAGGGTAAATGTAAAAATTTCTCTTTCAGTGTTGATTATAGTTGAGAGAGAGAACCATTCTATCTCTTGCTTTTCTGCTCTGCTCCTGGTGGAGTGGCCCTTTTTTATCCCTCCAGGTCAGCAGTCCAAGACCTTTGTTCCTGTGCACATATAGCTGCCTTGCCGAGAGGTGATCCACACTTGCATTTGAAAAACCCTTTAGAATGTTTTCCCTGGGCCCGGTGGGATGGCTCAGTGGTCTAAAGCACCTGCTTGGGGAAGCTTGGGTGGCTTCAGGGACCCTGGTTCGATCCCCGGCACCACATGCTGCGCCAGCCCTGCCCTCGGGGTGGGCTGAGCTGGCCATAAAAATGAGTGAATAAAAAAAGGTTCTCAAACAAGAATAAAAATAATAAATAAAAATTAAAAATTAGAATGTTTTCCCTTTAACTAATTAATTTCTATTTTTTAATCCAGTATATCTTTTCTATTTTATTTTACTTTATTCATTTTTTTGTGGTCAGTTTAGCCTGCCCTGGGGGGCAAGGCTGGTGTGGCATGTGTTGCCGGGGATCGAACTAGGGTCCCTGTGCTTGCCTAAGCTTGTCTAAGCAGGTGTTTTAGATCGCTGAGCTATCTTGCAGGCTCCCTATTATTTTCATTTATTTATTTTTATATATTCAGTACAGAGTCTACAGGGTCTCACTGCACAGTTCAGATTCATAGTGATCTTCCTGGTTTCAGTTCAGTCCCCCAAGTGCTGGGATTATAGGCACGTGCCACCACTCCCAGTCTCTCTCTTTTTTTTTTTTTTTTTTTTTTTTTTTTTTTTTTTTTTTTTTTTTTTTTTTTTTTTTTTTTTTTTTTTTTTTTTTTTTTTTTTTTTTTTTTTTTTTTTTTTTGTCTTTTTGAGACAGGGTCTCGCTGTGGATTTCAGGCTGGCCTTGAGCTCACTTTATAGCCCATGCTGGTCTCGAACTCACATTGATCCTGCTGCCTCAGCCTCCCGAGTGCTGGGATTACAGGCTTGCGCCACCTCGCCTGGCTCACTCCCAGTCTCTATTGCTGTTTCAGTGCACCGTGGGGGATAGGCTGTCAGGGCACACTGGGTATTGAACCCCAGTCCCTGTGTCTGCCTAAGCAGGCACTTTAATCAGCTGAGCTGTCACACTGGCTCCCCTATTCTCTTTGTACTGGGGCTCTGTCTCTGAGTGTTTTTTTTTTTTTCTGTCACCTTGGGGCTGGGCAAGCTGCTAATACTGGGAATGGACTCCCCTGACCACCTTCTCTCCCCAGGCAACTTGGGGGCTTGGTCCTCAGCAAGGCAGTGTGCATTTGCAATCTCTCTGGCTTTGGTTACTGGGTGTTTTGTTTGTGCTGGGGTAGGCACTATCTCGTCAAGCCTAATTCAGTGCCAGCAACCAGGATGCCAAAGCTACAGAGTGCCATAGTCATGACTCTTCTGCTTAGCCCTAGGCACGCTGGACTGTGGTTGGCAGTGTGCAGCAGCCACCATGGCTTGACCCAGCATGCTGATGTGCAGGTGGCTGGGAACTCCCAGCTGGGTCAGCCTAGAACTAGAGCGTGTGGCCCTCCTGGAACCCGGCCTGTGCCCCTGGCCCTGATGGCACCAGAGCGCTGCCTGAAACTAGCTGTGGGCAATTTAAAAGCATTTTGTCCTTTTTTATTTTTATTTTATTCTATCTATATATCTATCTATCTATCTATCTATCTATCTATCTATCTATCTATCTATTTGTCTTTTTGAGACAGGGTCTCACTATGCAGTTGAGGCTGACCTTGAGCTCACTTTTGTAGCTCAGGTTGGTCTCGAACTCGCACCGATCCTCCTGCCTCAGCCTCCCGAGTGCTGGGATTACAGGCGTGTGCCACCATGCCCGGCTATTTTGTCCTTTTTTAAAAATCTAATTGAGCCAATCTGGAAGGCTGAGGTAATATCAGTGGTCCTTTCATTTCACCCTCCTTGTCCTGCTTGGGTTTAGGACTTGTTTTTAAAAGAGCTTCTCCAGTCAGATCCTTTGTGGTTGTTGATAAGTTCTTCAGGTGCACAATAAAGAGATAGGAAAGATAAAAGAAGCCTTTATTAATTCCAAAGACATGCAGAAGATGGAGGGCATATGGGTCAGGTAGATCTTCTGGCCTGAGATGAAGGAAGTTGAGGCTTTTATGGACTTTTGTTAGAGGTGGGGTTTGAGGGACATGTTTAGAAATACCTAAAGGCACACTGGACTGTGGTTGGCGGTGTGCAGCAGCCACCATGGCTTGACCCGGCATGGTGATGTGCAGGCAGCTGGGAAATCCCAGGTGGGTCAGCCTGGGTCAGGGGAGTTGACTGGGGCCTTCCCTGAGGTGACCGGAAAAGGGAAAGGAAGTTGCACCCTGGGCTGGGTTGGAGAAGAAGGGTGGAGGTGGTCTCTGGCAAGATAAGCTGTTGTTTTAAGGATTTCAGCCATATTCGATGACCACCGCAATACTTCAGCACTTCATACTAAGGCCATAATCTATCAGATGTAAAATCTTTCCTTTTTTTTTTTGTTTTACTTTTTTTAGAGCAGAGAACATTTATTCATGAATTTGTTGGGGGTGGCACAGTGGAAGCCTTCACGAGTGCAGGGTTCGCCACTTGTCCAGGGGACCGCGATTCGGGATATATTTCACCCTGCAGCCATCAGGGATGAGGTGCTTCTTGGCCACCATGTCTTCAAATTCATCTGCATTGAACTTGGTGAAACCCCACTTTTTGGAGATGTGGATCTTCTGACGACCAGGGAACTTAAACTTGGCCCTACGTAGGGCCTCAATCACATGTTCCTTGTTCTGCGGTTTGGTGTGGATAGACATGATGACCTGTCCAATGCGAACCCTTGCCACTGTGCCCTGGGGCTTCCCAAAGGCACCCCGCATGCCAGTCTGGAGCCTGGTTTGGGGATGGCAAGAGGTCAGATGCACAGAGCATGCACCAGGAGGAGTGTCTCCAAGGTCCCTTAAGGCAGCCTGTACAAGCAACAGGCTATGTACACTGCCGAGGAGGTTACTGTGTTCAGCCACTGCACACTGGGCACCCGCCTGCAGGGAACCCAGTTGGCTTAACTGACTGCAGCATAAAATCTTTTCTAACCAGATTCCAGAAGAGAAAAATAAGTACAAGAATTAAGCATTCCAAAACCACTTGTACATACATATACCTCTGTGATTCTTCTGAGTCTGTTCGTCCCATTTATGCATTTATTTGTTCGGCACAGTGTCTCACTATGCAGCTCGGACTTGTAGTGATCCTCCTGTTTCAGCCTCTTCAGCGTTGGGATTACAGGCATGCGCTACCATGCCCTGTTTTGGTGATTGGCACAGTGCACTTGGGGTCCCTGGGCTGGCATGGCTTGCAGTACCAGGGATCAAACCCCAGTCCTTGGCACTTGCCAGGCTGGCCCTTATTCTATTGAGCCATCTTCCCAGCTGTCCCATTTTTATTTATTTGTTTATTTATTTACTTTTCTTGTTTCAGAATCTGTTTGTTTATTCACTTATTTTTATGGCCGGCTCAGCCCACCCTGAGGGCAGGGCTGGTGCTGCATGTGGTGCCGGGGATCGAACCTCGGTCCCTGAAGCCGCTCAAGCTTTCCTAAGCAGGGGCTCTAGACCACTGAGCCATCCCACTGGGCCCAGCTGTCTCACTTTTAGCTACCCCTAATTCTATCTGCCTTTCTCTTTTGGCTTCTCTTGAGTCCCACTTATCTCTGGCCCTAGTGAACCTCCGTTCTGGCCTCAATGAGCCTCCATCACCAGCGTTTACATCCGATGCTCCAGTACCCAGACGTTCCTGTGACGAATGCTGGCTCTGAGCAGTTTCTCTCCCCTCTTGTGCAGGCTTCAGAGGTGTTCCTGCTGCCTTCTTATCTCTCACCAGATGTCCCTGTTCAGGTGGGGATTTGCTGGTCTCTTAAGTACCCTGGAGAGAAATGGGGTCAGGAGAAACAATAGTAGGAGCATTTATTTATACCTTTGTAAAATTAGTATCACGTGATACAATGTTGCTGTTTTCCTCAGGGACCAGCCAGATAGCTCAGCAGATTAAAGCGCCTGCTTAGGCAGACTCAGGGGCCCAGGCTCTATCCTTGGTGCGCTATGCTGGCCATGCCTGGAGGGCATTCTGAGGTGGCCATTGAGACTGGAAGTGGCGCTGCTTGGAGGCTGAGAAACAGGAGGATCACTATGAGTCTGATTTGTGTAGTGATACCTTGTAGGCTGTGGCCTAAATACATAAAATAAAATAAAATAAAATAAAATAAAATAAAATAAAGAAGCAGGATGTTTTGTTTAGGATGGAGGTAGCTTCACTGCTTTGGGCACTCTGGCTTTGTCCTGTGCTCACGCATGTGACCAGTTTCCAGCATGCGTGGTTCTCAACAGGGTTTGACCCTGGAGGGCCGTCTGTCCTGCTCCTTGGGCCTCTCCTCCTTACGTGTGCTGCCTGCTTAATAGTTGAGCAAAGCAGGGTGCACACTTTTTTTTTTTTTTCTTCACTTTTTTTTGAGACAGAGTGTTGCTATGCTGTTTGGGCTGGCCTTGTGCTCACTTTTGCAGCCCACCAGGCTGGTCTGAAATGCGTAGCAAGCCTCCATAGTGCGGGGATTACAGGCGTATACCACGCCAACGGTTCTGGGCCTATGAGTGTGTGCCCGGGATTCCAGGCCACATGCTGTGCCTGCGTTTAAAAAAAAAAAAAAAAAAAAAAAAAAAAAAAAAAAAAAAAAAAAATATATATATATATATATATATATATATATATATATATATAGAAAAGCAACTATACCTCCACTTCATTGTGAGAAACAAAAACAAAATATATCAGTTGCAAGAGTACTACAACATAAAATAGTGATGAATCTCACCACAAAGTTTACAAGACCTATGTACAAAAAACAACAGAAATCAAATAATTGGAGAATCATTTTAAGGTGAAACACTTGAAGATAATAATTTTCTAGGAAACTCGAAAAAGATTTGAAATCATTAAAACAGTTTTGAAAGGAAGAAAGAAAGAACGTTGGAAGACTAATGTGACAGTATTCCAAATTTAATATACGTTTACAATATTTTACTCTTTTAGCTTCTCACACTAGGGATACCATGTAATGCTTGCGCATATGCATCTGGTTTATATCACCTACGAGCATGGACTCAAGCTGCATTCATTTATCTATAAAAGTCTCCAATTTGGGCCCAGCAGGATGGCTCAGTGGTCTAAAGTGGCTGCTTAGGAAAGCTTAGGTGGCTGCAGTGACCGCAGTTTGATCCCCAGCACCACATGCTGTGCCAGCCCTGCCCTCAGGGCAGGCTGAGCCGGCCATAAAAATAAATAAACAAAAGTTCTGGAACAAGAAAAATTTAAAAAAAGTCTCCAGTTTATCATTTTTACATATGAATAATGCTTCATTGTATTAAAAAAAATTTATCCAGTCTTTGGTTGATGGACCCTGGGGTTGTTTCCAAGATTTAGCTATTACAAATCGTGGTGCCATGAACATGGATGCCCAAGTATCACTGTGGTATGATGTTGTCGGTTCTTCTGGGAAAGTATCAGGAGGAGGAATAGCTTGGTCAAATGGGACCTCCAGTCCTAGTTTTCTGAGGAATTTTATGCTGATTTGCACAGTGGTTGCACCAGTCTATTCTCCTACCAGTAGTGGATAAGAATTCCTTTTCCCCCCTCATTTCTGTCAACATTGGTTATTGGTTGACTTCTTGATAATAGTAATTCTTTCCAGGGTTAAATGGAATCTCAGTGTTATTTCAATTTGCATCTCTTGAGTGACCAGTGATACTAAACATTCTTTCATATATTTGTAATTTGTATTTCTTTATCTGAGAAGATTGCATTTATCTCAGATGCCCACTTTTGGATTGGAGCTCTAAATTTGGGAGGGCTAAATTATTATTTTTAAGGTTCTTTATATAATATTCTCGATAATAATGCTTTGTCTTAGGTACAGCTGGCAAAACATTTTTTTCCTCACATTTTATGTCATCTCTTGACTCTGTTAGTGATTTCTCCTGCTATATGAAAACTTTTTAGTAAGATGAAACTCTTGATGTTCTTTGTGATAGTTCATGTAGGATCAGGGTTTTATGTCTGCCTACATCCATCAGTGTTTCCAAGAGTCTTACAGATTCTATCTTGTGGCAAATTTAATATTTCTGTTTTAATATATAGATCTTTGATCCATTTCATATTATATATATGTACATATATATATATGTACATATATATATATATATGTACATATATATATATAATTTTTTTTTTTTTTTGTGGGACTGGGGTTCAAACTCATGATCTTGAATTGCCAGGCAGGCACTTGTGTCACGGAGCTATTTCCCCAGTCCCTTGATCCATTTCAAGTTTAATGTAGTGCATGGTGAAAGATATGTGTTCAATTTTAATCTTCAGCATGTGCACAGCTGGTTGTTGAAGTACCACTTATTAACAAACATCTTTCTTCCAATGAATGTGTTTGGCACCTTTGTCCGAGAGAAGATGACTTACTATGTTTGCAGTTGTTTCTGTATCTTCTAATCTGTTGTATTGCGCCTCAGATCTGATTTTTTGCCAGTATCATGCTGTTTTTTTTTTTTTTTTTTACCATAGTAGCCTTGTAGTATAATTTCAAGTCAGTGATGTCCCCTGTCTTTTCTTTGTTGCCTAGAATTACGAATTACCTTTGATATTCTCGGTATCTTCTAATTCCAAATGAGTTTTAGGATTGTATTCTCTAATTCTGTAAAATATGCTGTTAGAATTTTAATTGCAATTGCATTAAATCTGTATAACAATTTTAGAAGTAAGGTCATTTCACTCTGTTGGTTCTTTCACCTAAGGTCAAGGGATAGCTTTCTATTTTCCGAAGTTCTTGTCAATTTTCTTTTTCAAAGTACTGTAGTTTTCAATGTAGATGTCATTTATATCCTTCATTAGATTGATTCCTAGGTATTGCTTGTCTCTTTCTTTCTTTCTTTCTTTCTTTCTTTTTTTCTTTCTTTCTTTCTTTCTATGCTAGTTCAGAAGGTATTATTTTCCTGCTGGGGTTTTATTTATGTACAGGAAGGCTATTGATTTTTGAGTATTGGTATGGTGTCCAGCTATGCTGCTGAATTTGCTTATTGAATCTAACAGTCTTTTTTGTGGAGTTTTTGGACTCTTCTACGTTAAGTATCATGTGTTTTGCAAATAATGCTAAACTAACACCTTCCTTTCCTATCATCATTTCCTTTATTGCTTTCTCTTATCTAATTGCTCTGGCTAACATTTCCAAAACTATGTTGAATAAGAGTGGAGTCAGAGGACCTTGTTTTGTTCCTGATTTTAGAGCTTTTTCACTGTATTAAGAATTGGGAGAGGGGACATCTGGGGAGATAGCTAAGCGGCATAAATGCCTGCCTGACAAGTGCAAGGACCTGAGTTTCATCCCTCAGATCACATGCTGCGCCAGCCCCAGAATCCCAGGTGTGCCATGCCAGCCCTGAAACTGGGCATAGTGGTACAGGTTTGTAATTTTAGTGCTGGGGAGGCCGAGATAGGAGGATTATTAGGAGTATGAGCTATATATGGTGAGACCGTGTATATAAAAAAAATTTTTTTTTTCCAGTACTTAGGACTGAATCCAGGCATTCAGAACGAGCTGTATCCATAGTCCTTTTTAGTTTTTAAACTTTTAAGATGGTGTCACTAGGTGGTCAGGTTGCCTAAATTGGGCTGAAACTTGGGTTCCTCTTGCCTCAACCTCCAAGAATGCCTGGTTTAGGACCTTTCATTTACCATCTAAGAACATTTCTTAATATAGAATAACTCTGGGTCTTGAAGCCCTGAGGTGCTTTGTGCAGCGCTTTGTCAATAACCCTTGCATGCATGTTGAGCCTTCTACAAGCTCTTTTTGCAGATGTAAAAGTGCTCATTCAGCATGGTGACTTCAGGAGTTTGTGTAGGTAGTGTCAGACAATGTCCACACTAGCTCAGTACAAATCTGGATATGTCCTGTGTGTTTCTGCTGTAGGGATTCCGAGCCAGCCCTCGGCACATCAGAAGACGGATTGCCGCGGCTGCGGCTGCCCGCCTGGAGGAAGTGAAGCCGGTGGTAGAGGTGCACCATCAGAGTGAGCAGGAAGCTTCCGTGAAGAAGCGGAGAATCAAGAAACACAGCCGCGTCCAGCCCGAGTTTTACCACTCTGTTCAAGGAGCTTCGACCAGGAGACCTGTAAGTAGAGAACTGCCCCTTGGTGTGTCTTACTTACTCTTTACTCATTGCTGGGACAAATACCCGACACTCAAAATGAAGGAAGGGAAGGTTTATTTAGCTCACAGTTACTGGAAGTTTCAGTCCACATTCGGCTGGCCCAAAGCTGAGTGGGACGGGGCAGAGAGCATCCAGTTCATGGCGGCGGAACAGCAACAGTCGCCACAGAGGCAACTGACCAAACGGGAGCAGAGAGCAACAGCAACAGCTTGAGTCTGTCTCTCTGTCACTCTTTATATTCCGATAAGGCTCTCTGCCTTAGGATATCCACCCTAGACCACACCCATAGTCCCAGCCATACTCAGACCAATAATCCCATCAGTATTAAAACGCATAATCACAGGGATCATGGATCAAGTCTCAAACTCTAGATCAGTACTAAATCACCTAATCCCAGTGACTCATGAGTCAAGTCTCAATCTATAGAAGTCCCTGCCCCATGACTGCAGGAGGCTTTGGGGGGACAATTGGACATAAACCATAACACAGTGGATATTGCAACATTCACTTTTCAGGTGAAATACCTTCATTGCTGGGTGGTAACTCAGTAGCGTGAGCTCTTGCCTTGTGTGTGTGCAGCCCTTGGTTTGATCCCCAGTACTGCAAAAAGTAAGAAGAATGAGGTTCCTTAGTCACCCTGTTGGTGTCCTGGCATGGGCTGTGGGCTCCTAAGAGGTGCTGGAGATGATCAGTGCTGGGCACTGTGAGAAGATATGCATAGAAACTGGTGAGTCTCAGCATCCAGGAGCTGGGATGAGAAGGTGGCTTGGGCCTGGGGCCAGCAGGCTGCGGAGCATTGGTAGTGAGATCAGCGTGCAGCAGTGAGCTGGCAAGGCTTAGGACAGAGCGCAGAGGAGGGGCTGGGGGCTGGACTCATGGCTGAGCCCCTCTGGAAGGCTCTTGGACTGGGAGATCTGTGCTTCCCTGTGCAACCAGCCCAACAGATCTGGGCTCTCGGGTGACCTTTATGCCACAGCGGCACCATTGTCTCTCCTAGCCAAGTGCCTGGGTCTCTGTTGGCTGTGGCGTTGCCTTTTCTGGAAAAGCTGGGGCTCAGCAGGGAGCTGGTCTCACCACCTGCTGCCTTGCTAAGCATGTTGCTCTCTGTGCTCTGAGCTTTTTCCTGGTAAGGTTCTAGCACCAGGGGTTACTAGCCAAGGTTGTGATACTTAAGGACTTGGAATTTGGAAAATTCTACTGTAAAGCATTTAAGAAGTATTTTATGATTTTGCATTGCTTTGATCTGAAGAAAGGTACCTGTGTGATTCGTCATTTTATTGTGTGGAGCCTGTTCCTGTCATTTTGATAGAAGGGAAATGAAACTCCCGACTTGGAAGGTAGCTGGGATGAGTTCGTGTTCTCTAAAACTGAAGAATGAATTTTAGGAGCAAATGGAGGTTATGAGCAGAATATTTATTGGGGGAAAGAAAGCTTCTGTTTGAGAGTGATAGAAGGGGGCCCAAGCGGGTTGTCCCCAGGAAGCTGTTTCTTCCATGGACTTTTATAGAGTAAAACCATGTGGCGAGCAGGTCTAAGGTGGAGAGCATGGAAACTCGCTTAGGTGGGCATGAGGTGGGACAAAACTATGATCAACCAATGAGATTACAAGCTCAGGTAAAATTAAGTCCAGGACCAAATGAGGAAGTGAGTCACGTAGCAAGTGGGCATGAATATAGAACAGGTATTTGTCCTGTAGGGTTAGTGACTCTTCCTGGCTTCCTCGAGGTGATGATCAGTCCTGGATGCTTATCTTTAGGGAAGTCAGCGTTTGTTCGATCTTTGGTCTCTAGGTGTAGCTCATAGCAGGAGCATTGTCTCCCACAGCTGCAACGTTATCTTGTCTTCCATGCTGTCTCCTTGAGGGCCTGGCCCTGTCTAACTGCCCATAATATTTCCACCTAATTTAGCTGCCTACTACAATTTTTTTTTTTTTTTTTTTTTTTGGTAGGACCGGGCTTTGAACTCATGACCTTGCACTTACTTACCAGGCAGGCACTTGTGCCACGGAGCTATCTCCCCAGTCCCTACTTTTCCCTCTCTCTGTTTTTGGTCTTTTTGAGACAGGGTCTTGCTATGCAGTTCAGGCTGGCCCTACACCAATCCTCCTGCCTCAGCCTCCCAAGTGCTAGGATTACAGGTGTGAGCCAACACACCTGGCCCTACTACAATTTCTCATTGAGATTTTTTCCCCCTGGGGTTGGGGATTGATCCCTTATCCTAGCGTGTACCTGGCAAGCACAGTATTGCTGAGGTACACCTGCCAGTTAGGGGAGCCATTAGGAGTTAATGTGGTAATAAATTTTTGTAAACTGTTAAAGCAGAGCTGCCCTTCTGTAGGGCTAAGTGTGCAGCAGGCACATTGGAGACTGTCAGAAGGCCAGGAGAATGATCAAG
Source organism: Myocastor coypus (assembly GCA_004027025.1). Lineage (NCBI taxonomy): Eukaryota > Metazoa > Chordata > Mammalia > Rodentia > Myocastoridae > Myocastor > Myocastor coypus. The sequence continues at coordinate 10,907 of PVJA010019111.1, forward strand.
TCAGGGACCAGGCAGTAACACCGGCATGGCCCTGAGTCCCCTTGACAGCAAAGTTGTATTTATCACTGGCCACTTCTTTTTTTTTTTTTTTTGAAAAAAATTTTTAAATTTTATTCATTATTTTTATTCGTTTCAGAACCTTTGTTTATTGACTCATTTTTATGGCCGGCTCAACCCGCCCCGAGGGCAGGGCTGGCACAGCATGCGGTGCCAGGGATCGAACCACGGTCCCTGAAGCTGCCCAAGCTTGCCCAAGCAGGCGCTTTAGACCACTGAGCCATCCTGCTGGGCCCTCCACTCGCCACTTCTAACATGGGTGTAGTGAACTGCGCTTGGTGATGCACTCTGACGGATTTCGTGTTGTGCAGGTGTAGAATGTGTGCCCACGAGCTCCAGGGCACAACAGCTACCCCAGGCTCTTTGGTATGTACGTGTGGGATTACTTATTGCTTTCTGGGCCGGGAAGGACAAAATGGCATGAGAGGATATCAGGCATGAGAAAAAGTGATGCGACCAAGCCATGTGATGAGTCTGAGACTCTTGCCAGGGCTGAAACAGAAAGATGATTTTACTTGTTGCAAAGTTAAGTTGAAGGAGTGTGCTCCAAAATGATAGTAAAAGCATGGCATAGATAAAGGGGAAAGAGTTAAGATATGTTGGGTACATTTACCAGCACCCCAAAGGTGAGGGTAGCCAGTATGTGCTGAAAACACATACTAATAAAAATAAAACCAAAGAAGAGAATGAAAAATTTAATCTCATCTAAAAAGTTATAGAGGGCCCTTCCTGGTCCTCGTCTCAGCTGGGGAGGTTTATATTTGTAACCCCATGGATAAGTTATTGGAATCCCATGAAGTTGATTCCAATCTGCCATTTCAAGTTGAACTCACAGTGAGAATAAAGGCACTAAGGCATATTTATAGTTATGGGGAGCCAAAAGGCCCTAAGTCCAGCCATGGTGTTGGCTATCCAGAACAAAGGCCTTGACCCAGAAAGGAACCAGGGTTTTATTCAATCATGAAGGAGGAGTGGCTTGAGGATGAGTGACTGAGAATGACAAGAAGTAGGTGAGTCCTGTGAGCTGGGCTAGGTAGGAGGCCTGAAATGTGCTATGTGCAGAGAGAAGAATTTGTGGAGAGTAGTCTGCATTACATAATTGAAAGAGAGATTTTTTTTGGGGGGGCTGGCTTAGGCTATCTTAAGGGTGGGTCTCATGCTCCATGTGGAGGTGGGGGTTGAACTGTGGCCCCCAGCACCCTAGTGACTTTGCCGAACCATGTGTTTTAATCAACTGATGAGCCACCTGGCAATCCCCCTACACAATTGAAATAGTGTCTGATGTTCTGGGGTCTGACGCTTCAGCGCTTCAAGCCCCAGGTAGTCGTAGCCTCTATGTGGAGGCTTGATCCCAAATAACTGTGTGGATCCTTGGCTCTTGGTCCCTAGCTCATATTAAAGAGTAGCAGGTAGGCGTTACTGGGAAAACACGCATACCATTTTCAAAGACTACCAGCACCGTCTTGGCTAGACCCATATGCATTGCTTCAAGCCAACTGAAAGGAAAAGAAAGAGTCCTAGTGAGCTCTATACTCATGAATACACAGAAATAGGGTCAGGCCCAGCCAAGATGGAGACAACAGCTCTTCTTAAAGGTGAGTCACCCAGGTGGTCCTCCGAAGTGAGTAGACACAAAAACCCAAAACTGAGTTATTTATGAAGAATACTGAGTGTACGCTACTCTTTTTTTGTTTTGGTGGGACCAGGGATTGAATTCAGGCCCTTGCGCTTGCCAGGCAAGCAGTTATTCTACTGAGCTATTTCCCCAGCCCCTAGGCTGCTCTTTTTTTTTTTTTTTAACAGTTGACACACTGCATAATGTCCTCACAATAGTTATACAGAGCACAGAGTGTGGGCATGACACACCTTCCAATTGATATTGGCAAGGAAAGAAAAAAAATTTAGAGTTCTATTATTAGGGAGACTATATGATATTTACACATGTAGCTCTGGTTTATTTCACTAATGAGTATCTGTTCAATATACATCTATTTATATATGAAGTCTTCCATCTTATCATTCTTTATAGCTGAGTAATATTCCATTGTATAAAAATGCCACATTTTTTTCAACCATTCTTCAAATGATGGGCATTTTGTTTTTTTTCAAGTACTACTCTTGAGAGAATGACAGTAACTGAGTTTACACCAGGAGCAGTACATATCAAAAAGACAAGAGTGACATGTATTCCAAACATAATTTTAGCATTACATTGTGCTATAATCAATATGTTGAACCTTTTGAAGGTTCTTGAGACCAATATCTGATTCATCCTGTGTATATAAGTGTATGGTTTTACTATTGATGTTTTCTGCTTTGTCTGCTTCCAGTCACTTCGTTTTTTAATCCATAACACATTCAGCTGTGTTATGCCCTTAAGTTCTTGTTTTCTTCTTTAATGATGGGCATTTTGGTTGTTTCCAAGATTTGGCACTTACAAATTGAGCTGCTATAAACATAGGTGCACAGATATTGCTATGGTATGATGTTTTCAGTTCTTTTGGGAAAATTCCCAGTGAAGGGATAGCTGGATTGAATGGAATTTCCAGTTCTTAGTTTTTTAAGGATCCTCTACACTGCTTTCCATAATGGTTGCACCACTAAGCTACTTTTTGTGACCGGTGGTGAGATAGGTTCCCTACCTGGGGCCACTGCAGATGCGCAGGTCTGCGCCACACAGTGGGCACAGCAGCTGTGCTGCCACGAGATGATGGGGAGACTCGCTCGTTCAGTGTCAAGGCATGGCTTGGTGTGCAGCCTGGTGTGGACCTAGACTGGTGTGGCCATGACCAGCTAAAACTTAATAAACATGATTTTTGTACAGAAAATCAGGAGTACAGATAGTGCAACAGTATTTAAGAGTATAATGTGTGACTGGCATTATTTCATATAACTAACATCATCCTGTGAGGTAGTTGTTATGTCCATTTCATGGATCATGAAACTGAGGCCCAGAAAGGGTAACTTGCCTGAGGGATGCCTTTGTTGGGACAGAATTTAGAGTTTGGCTATTGTAGTCTGCCACCTAGTGGTGAGAAGGTACCTCTGCTCGGTTACTTTGGTCCTGGTCTCCCAGCATCTGTAAACAGGCAGAGACTGCATGTTCTGTGCTGAGAGCTGCTGTAGAGTTTTGCAGACCAGGGAGGTCTGCATAATACAATGCTTAGAGCTGAGCAGATGCCCAAGGCGAGTCTCGAGTGATAAGAAACACTTTATTAGCCAGGTGCAGTGGTGTAACCCCAGGTACTTGGAAGGCCATGGCAGGAAGATTGCAAGTTCAAGGGCAGCCTGGGCAACTTTGCAAGACCCTGTGTGCCTCCAGATAAAACAGAAAGGGCTGTGTCATTGCCCAGTGTTAGAGCATCTGACTAGCAGTGTGTGAGGCCCTGTGCTATTTCCCCAGCCCCTAGGCTGCTCTTTTTTTTTTTTTTTTTTTTCCCCAGCACTACACAAAAGAAAGTTTTATTAAGAGGAAGGTGAGGACAGGTATCTCACGTAACACACACAGAAGCACAGAGGACTGAAGGCGGGGTGTCCTCAGTGCCAACAGGAAGTGCCCCGTGGTGTGGAAGGATGGTTGCTTCCCATATGTGACCTTGTTTAGTAGGTTCAGTGTGGAACTGGTCTGCCACTCTGGGGTGAAGGAAAGGTGGGGAGAGGGCCCATCTCTTGTGCTTGGAGCCTCACTAGTCCTTTCATTGTAATTCCTCATGGGGCAGGACAGAATCCTCAGCCGCCCTCCTCATCTGCCAGAGCCCTCTAGCCACTGCCTGGTTCATGAGATGTTGGAAGCTGCCCTCCCACAGTCCTTTCCTCACTGCTTTCCAGGGAACTCTGAGCTGGCTTTCAGGAGTGACGCATGTGCGTGTGAATTTCTTCACGCAGTATCGCCTGACCCCTGCTGCCCTTGGTTCTGATCTCAGCACTTTGCCGGACTTGGACCCAGGCAGTGGCTTCGTGAAAAGTGGCTCTTCTGGGAGTGTGCATGTTTTACACACTCCACTCTGTCTGCAGGAGCAGTGGGCATATCCAGTGGGTTTAGCGGGAGTTTTAGGAGGGATTCTGCTGTTTTGAGACAAAGTCTCACTATATATCCCAGGCTGGCCTCTTAAGTTCCAGTGATCTTCCTGCCTCAGGCTCCCAAGTACTGGGATCAGAGGCACCACCATGCCCAGCTTCATGAAGGTACTGTGCACAGAGCAGTGGGTGTGGCCAAGGGGCATCGCCAGCTGATATGAGGAGCCCACCAACCCATCTCGCCTGGCCCGAAGGGACAGCAGAAGGCAGTGGTCCTCCTGGGTCCTGGTTCTAAGAGCACAGCATAGGGAGAACCCTGCCCTGGGCCTCCACTGAGTGATGGAGCTTCAGCAGGATCTCAGTAGATGTGGAGGAGCAATGGGCTCAGCCCTCCTGGCCCTACTTTGTGCCCTCTTGGCAGCATGGAGACCTTGTTCTGTGATCCCTTTCTCCCCTTCTGGATGAATTTTCCTCGTGATTCTCTGGGGTAGCCTCTCACCTTCCAGAGGAAGAAATTCCTCCTGGTCACAGAGCTGTTAGGTAACAGAGCTAATGGTGTGTCTTGGTTACTTTCCCTTTTTGCTGAGATAAAGTACCTGATGCCCAAAATTCAGGAAGGAAAGGTTTATTTGTCTCCCAGCCTGTGGAGATTTCCGTCTGTACTCAGCTGGCCCCGAGGCAGCGTGGCGCATGGCAGAGGGCAGCAGGTCATGGTGGCAAAAGTAGCGGAGCACAAAGAAGAGCGGCCAGAGCCTCCACCCTTCCCTTTTATTGCATATAGGCTGCCTGCCCCAGGGCGGGTGGAGCCTGCACACTCATAATGCCAACAGTGAGGGCCAGTCAAATGGCTCATCGGATTAAAGCACCAGCCATCAGGCGCAGGGGCTGGAGCTTTGACACATGACTGTGTGACAGAAACTGTAATGATGAAATCCAGACACTCTTGACTTTAGGGTGTAGAGGAAGTGGGAAATGCAGTGACCACACCTCTAGGTGCTTAACCCAAGTGGCCCTTGTGAAGTTGTTTTTTAAATTTATTCGGTACAGGGTCTCACTATGCAACTCAGACTCATAGTGACCTTCTTGTCTCAGCCTGCATTATTGGGAGTCGAACCAAATGGCACGTCGCCTGCAGAGTTAGCTCATCAGCTCCTCCTCCTGAAATATGCTAATCACTTGGCACCTCAAATTTCTATGTGCAGAGAGAGATGTTCGGGTTTTAAAGCTGTCACATCGGTCAAAACCTGTTTTAGGACATCAGGTCTGTCTCTCGGGACGACAAGAGATCCTCCAAAGTGGCACAGCTGCAAAACGGCTGGAGGAAGATCAGGACTTCTCCGAGGCCTGGCAGGATGGCTCAGTGGTCTAAAGCGCCTGCTTAGGAAAGCTTGGGCGGCTGCAGGGACCTAGGTTCGATCTCTGCGCCAGCCCTGCCCTCAGGGCAGGCTGAGCCGGCCATAAAAATAAATAAATAAAAAGTTCTGAAACAAGAAAAAATAAATTAATTAAAGAAAAAAAAAAAAAAAACTTCTCCAAGGAAGTGGGGTGCAGCCAGCAGGAAGCCTTTCTCAGCTCCTTTTTTTTTTTTGTCTTTTTGAGACAGGGTCTCACCAGCAGTTCTGGCTGGCCTTGAGCTCACTTTTGTAGCCCAGGCTGGTCTCGAACTCACACCGATCCTCCTGCCTCAGCCTCCCGAGTGCTGGGATTACAGGCGTGCGCCACCACGCCCAGCCCTTCTCAGCTCCTTTACATGTACTTTTTGGGCCGAGCCACTCTGGGGCAGCCCAGTTGGCCCCAGGAAGGGCCCCCACACCTGGAAGTGTGGGAGCCACTCAGATTGACACAATGTATCAACTACCACAGGATGATAATAAAAATGTCCGCCCTAGGCCTAGCCCCATTTTTGCAGGCCCTATGCTGGCCCCTCCTTCCTTATCAGGAGCTTGGGAAGAGCAGAACCTCCTCCCAGGTCCTGTGAATCCATAGTGAGCCCAAGGCCCAAGAAGTGTTTGTGTGTGGAAGTGGTACTGAGGTACAGGAAAAGAAAGGCCTTAGCACCCGAGAGAATGATGAGGTACCTTGAGCCTTTTCCTGCTGTGTGTCATCGACCTCCTACAATGTGTTGCCCAGCTGCAGCCTCTTCCTTTGCTGACTGGGCCTCAGCCTGGCCTGGGAGCTGCTGCCCGCCTCATGCAGGTCACTGGACTGTTGATCCTGACAGCTTAGACTCGAAGCTGGGCAGACAGGCCTGCCACACTGGTGGGTGCAGGAAGAGGCGGGTTTGGGCTGCAGAATTTCCATTCTATGTTAGCTTTGAAAAACCATTGAGATTTCCTAGTGTCTGGTAGCATGGGAAACATGAACCTGAGTTTTGGAGTAAATCCAGGGCTATGGGTGAGGTGACCCGGGAACTGAATATTGATAGGGAAAATGAGACAGCAGAAAAAATGCGTCTTCGGTGCTTCCTTGTTGAGTTTGGACAGGTATTGGAGTAAGTTTGGCTAAATGATGCTTCTGTTTTTAAATTTCACTTAAATTTAATTAAGTAATTGCATGGTCCTGGAGATCAAACCTTAGCAGTGATCAGTAATTGCCCTTGGTGCTGAGCTACATCCACAGCCCATTTTTAAATTTTTCGGCAGGGTCTCACTGAAGTGTTAAGTAGCCTATAGTCTGGGCTTCAGTTTGTGAGTCTCCTGCCTCAACCTCCCAGAATGCCAGGGCGACAGGCCATTACCACCAGTCCCAGCTTCCATACATATTTTAAATTTGGCCTCAGTATTTATTTCTCAGTACAGTAAACTGTAACATGAATTGATGTGTGAACAGGCTGTGAACGGGCTTATAGCAAGTTGCGCTGTCTCGCCCAGTCACTGCCCGAGCTTCAGCCACTGACAGCCTGCGGCCCAGATGAGGTTATTGAAGGTGATTGTGAGCTTCTTCCAGTTGAGCTGTCAGTACCTCACTTCTGCTTTCTGTATTTCACTTCCTTTTCCCCAGCTATTAGGAAGACCTGCACATGCAGTGAAGTGGAACATTCTAGACCATTTTGGGTCTAGATTGCAACCTGGTTCTAGAATCGCAAATTCTCATTAAGATGGTGGAACTAGATTTGTTGTAATTTTTTTTTTAAACAGAAACATGGATTCCTCAAAATTTCTCCTGTGAAATATAGATGCCTTAAGCAGAGCCCTTAAATCCAGGGCGCTTGACTTTGACTTTCCTTTAGGAAGCTGTCTTCACTCAGCAAGGGCCACTTAGGCAGAGAATGGCCAGAGAAAGTAGAAGGAAAGGGTTTCCTGGGGCTCCCCTCTTTGTGACTGCACCCTTCTCTTGGTTTCTGTTTCTAAGTCTTGGTGCATTTTCTGCTTTTTTCATTGCAGCTTAGTTTAAGGTAAGATTGCAGGATATTTGGAGAATTTGCATAGTTTCAATTAAAAAATATATTAAGGTTTTAGGTCATCTCAGCTTGGAAAAAACTAAGCACATTCCCTTGATCTTATTGAAAATACAGCAGGGTGTTTCCCTGCGCCCTTCCTCTTTGGCTTATTAAGTGGCCTTCCCCTTCCCTTTCCTTTTCAAATGTATGAGGCCAGTCAGTTATTTGTGCAACCTCGGGAACGCTTCCTCTGAGGCGGACTTGCCTGTACAGTCATTCCTGACCTAGACTAATTCATCAGCACATGTAGAGCTCTTAAAGGAAACATTTGCTTCCTTTTCAATTCTGCATTTCTAGAGAATGGCTTAATAACCTCAAGTTTCTTTTGCTGACTACCAGAAAAGAATTTTATAAAGTGAAACTCATTCATTTTATTGGGTTACTGCACATTGCACCTGGCTTTTAAGTTTTTAATTAAAGGAACCTTCCACAGTATAAGATTTCACTTACTGCAAATTTACTATCAACAGGTGTACAAATAACTGTTGCATGTCAAAGGCAAAGGTGAGTGGGCAACAGTGTGTGAACAGTGCTTGTGTGCACAGTGTTTAGTCTCTTGGGTAGCTCATGAAATATGAGGGCCGGGGAGATAGCTCAGTAGTATAAGTGCCTGCCTGGCAAGTGCAAGGGCCCAAGCTCAATCCAAGGTACTGCCAAAAAAAAAAAAAAAAAAAAAAAAAAAAGATTAATTTGAAAGTCTTTGTGTGCTTCCCTCTTCCCCCCAACTAATGAGCCCATCTTCCTGACTTCCACATGAGCACTGTGGCCAAGCAAAGCCTCTTTTGTTTTTCTTGTGCCAATGGTCACCTGGCATTTTGAAATCCTGAAATTCTTGTGTCTCCAGACAAAACAAATTTAAAACACTTAGGGAGCCACGTAATGATTTTAAACTTGTGTGGATCACAGTGGATCAAAGGACTGAAAAGAAAGCCCCTTTAAAGGTGGTCTAGCTGGTTGCTGTATCTCTAGCTGACTGCTAAGTTGTTCAGAAGAGACGGGGCCACATTCCTCTGTTTCAAGGCCGCAGCCATGGCTCCCTTGAGAATTCTGCATGGCATTTAATAGACATCCTGAACCCATCTCAATCTCACGGGTACCAGTCTGACACTGCCTCCAACTGCTGTGTTATCTATAAAGAGAATTCAGTTTAGTCTGCCGACTTCTGTGTCACTCAGAGAATTTTAAAGTTTGAGGAGGAGTGAGGGCTGGCTTGACTCACCGGATTTCCTTGTAGACCTCTTTCTGCTCCAGCACTGAGATGGAGGAAAGAAACTGGTAGATTCCAGCCTGAGTACAGACTGCTAAATGATCACAGCTGTGATCCAACATGGCTCAATCCCCAAAACAACAGGGGCTGCTTTCTCCTCTCTCCCCACTCCAGCCCTGGATACAACTTCTGTTTACCTTATGCACACAAGGGATTTCAGCTCCTTGTGTGTCGCTGAACCTGCCCCTCAAACTCTATCCCTGGCAAAAGCCCATAAGGTTTCAGTCTCCGTGTCTCAGGCCAGAGGATCTGCCCAGCACCCTGTCCTCAATCCTCTCCCAGTCTTGCAGGTCAGCAAAGGCTCCCTCCTGCCCCTTCTTGCTGCTTCTTTGATGGGCCGCTGCCCCTGCTGCCGTTGTTTAACAGAAACTCCCAAGCTGGAGGATACCGGGGATGAGTTCATGTTGTCTGAAAAAGAAGAATGCATTTTAGGAACAACAGGGGTTAAGAGCAGAATTTATTTATTAGGGGAAAGAAAGCTTCTGTCCCGGGGACAGAAGGGGACCCAAGTGGGTTGCCGAGGAACCTGTCTTTTCTAGGGATCTTTACAAAGTAAAACAATGAGACGAGGTGGGTCTAAGGTGGAAAACATGGGTGGGCACGAGGGAGGATACGGCTATGGCCAGCCAATACGATTACTAAAGCACAACTGCTAAGGTAAAATTGACTAAATCCAGGATCAAATGGAGGAGTAAATCACATGGCAAGTGGACATGAGTCCAGAACAGGAGCTCTCTCTGTAGGGGATTAGATTTGGTTGACAAGTATTTAGAATCTCAATCCCCACTCGCTATCGCGAGCCTAGGGAGGTGTGTGGCTGCATTTGGTTCACCTTTGGCCTTGTGCTCTGGCCCACAGTGGTGGCGTCTGATTCTCCCACAGTTGCAAGGTATCTTGTCTGCCATATTGGGTCCTTTGAGGGTCCAGCCCTGTTTGACTGGCTGTAGTACTTCTATGTATCTTAGCTGCCTACAGCAGTACTTTGAGTAATAAAGTCTCCCATTGTTATATAGCTTTAATTAGCAAAGTTAGCTGAACTTACTAATCATAAGCAATTTCTTTCCTGTGCCCAGGGTTCTAGTTCTCTGAACCTTTCCCCTCCCAAATGTTTAAATCTTAATTTTGCAAAATACCTTCCTTAAGCCGGGTGTGGTGGCGCACACCTGTAATCCGAGCACTCGGGAGGCTGAGGCAGGAGGATCGGTGCGAGTTCGAGACCAGCCTGGGCTATAAAAGTGAGCTCAAGGCCAGCCTAAACTGCATAGCGAGACCCTGCCTCAAAAAGACAAAAACAAAAAACAAAAAACAAAACAAAATGCCTTCCTTAAATTATTCTGAATCGCTCCAAGTGAGTGGTAAGGGTCTCTCTGATTGCTTGAAATTCTGCCCATATTTAGTGCATTATGGAATGATCTGTGGCTCAAGAAATCAAACTTCTAAAAAAAAAGAAATCAAACTTCTGGGCTGGCCAGATAGCTTAGTGAGTGGATTAAAGTGCCTCCTTAGGCAGAGTGCAGCGGCCGGGGTTTGACCCCCAGCATGCTGTGCTGGCCCCGCCCGTGAAGCACACTGAGATGGCGATGGAAACTGGGCATGGTGGTGCGTACTTGTGATCCCAGCTCTTGAGGCTGAAAACAGGAGGATCACTATGAGTCCAATCTGTGTAGTGAGACCCTATAGACCCTGTCCTAAATATATTAAAAAGAAAGAAAGAAAGAAAGAAAGAGAATGAAACTTTCAAAATTGAAAATAGCTCACTAGAATTGGGTTTGTGCCTTGGGAGGACAGAAGTAAGTTTTGGAAATGACAGTCACGTTTCAGGAAAATTGTTTCTTTACAGTAGCACTTTATAGTTAAGTAGTATTTCACATTTTCAATGCATGTTCATATCCATTGCATTATTAGCCAGTCACCCTGTGCACCGGGTAGGGTTACAGGGTAAGTGATTGCCGAGGGCTGTAAGTCTGCATAGAGGTGGACATTCCTCAGCCCGGTGAGCTGTTTCGGAAGGAGCTCTCTACCTCAGATAAGACCTAGACGGATGGATGAGAAATTTCAAGAGGAATGTAGATCGCAATCTCACTGGAGGAATGACTCATCTGCTCCGTGAGGCTCATTCCAGAAGTTGCTGTATACTGTGAGAGCCTGCTCACCGGCTGTGTGGCCCACAGTGGCCTCCTAGGGTGTGAAGAGAGTTGGTTTGTGTTTGTGAGACAGGGTCTTGCTATGTCACCTAGTCTGGCCTTGGACTCACAGTGATTCTCTTGCGTCGGCCTCCAGAATGCTGAGATTACAGGCTTATGCTCCCATGCCTAGCTCCAGCAGAGTTTCAACAAATCTATTTTCTTTTTTTTTTCTTTTTTTTAAGCCGTTTTACTTGTTTCGAGGTCTCACTACACAGTTCAGACTCACGGTGATCCTCCTGTTTTCAGCCTCCCCAGTGCTGGGATTACAGGCAGGTGCCACTATGTGCAGACTCTGGCTGACTCAACACGCCTTGGGCGGCGGGGCTGGTGTGGCATGTGGTGCCAGGGATTGGACTGTGGTCCCTGTGCTTGCCTAAGCTTGCCTAAATGTGCCTCTAAGCAGGTGCTTTAGTCCCCAGAGCTATCTTGTGGGCTCCACAGGTCCACTTTGATCAGCTATGACTTACCAAGGCCCCTAATGCCCAATCAGTTTGAAAATGATCATAGTGGATCAAAACACAGCAATATCTATATTGTTTTTAAAAACCGCCTCATTGACAACCTTTGGTAAGTGCTAGGAACTCCAGCTCACTTTTCTGAGATGTGTTTAACAGTCAAGCACTGACCTCTTCTGCCTAAGAATTATCTTACATAGTGACCAGAATTAGGGAGAAGAAGAAATGTGAAGTTAGAATGTCCCCATTAAGCAGCTCCACTGAGGTAACCTGGACAGTGATCACCAGCGACTGCTGGACACACGCTTCACGTCAGAGTGCGCTGTAATACTTGCAAAGTATGGAGAATGAACTCAGGGCCATTGTACAGAGCTACATTTGCAGTTTATTTCGGAGATAAATTCCCAGTGCTAAGTGGCCCATCTGGCCTTGGCCTTGTGATTCTCCTGCCTGAGATTCGCAGGGTGGTGGCATCACAGGGATGTGACCTCATGCCCAGATTATGAAATACACTTGATGAAAAAAAATTGAGCCTAAATCACATTAAACCACTAGTTCTCATTGCAGACATAAAGCATGGGAGGCAGAGGAATATGAGAAGTGGTACGGTGAACATACAGTTAGTGAAGTCTGGCTATCGTGAAACTCTGGAATCAGTACATCTGAGTTCTGCCACACAGCAGGTATAAGGAAAAGAAAGTGGGAGTGGTGACCGTGAGTCAAGCATAACTTGTGTGCCTTGCTGGACAGAACAAACTAAATGTGAAAAGGAGTGCTTTGGGGTGGGCTCGGGCTTGAACCCAGGGCCGACGTACACCAGGCAAGCACTCTTATCACTGAGCTGCACTCCAGACCCAGAAAGAAAAGAGGGGAAATTTGAATGCTGGATACTTAGCGGTGTTAATGCACCTGCTTTATTTTTATTTTTTAAAATATTTATTTTATTTTATTTTTTTCTTGTTTCAGAACTTTTGTTTGTTTATTTATTTATTTTTATGGCTGGCTCAGCCTGCCCTGAGGGCAGGGCCGGCGCAGCATGCGGTGCCGGGGATCGAACTGTGGTCCCTGCAGCTGCCCAAGCTTTCCGAAGCAGGCGCTTTAGACCACTGAGCCATACTGCCGGGCCCCTAATGCACCTGTTTTAGTACTTTTAGTTTGATAATGATAATGATTTTGAAAAAAAAAATAGTGTTTTAGAGAGGCACACTAAAATATTTAATAGTGAAATAGTAGAGTCCCTGGGTTGGCTAGAATGGGTGAGAACGTATAGAAGCCGTTAGCATCACGATGATGCTGGCCCTCAGGAGTCGGGGCTGGTGGAGCTGGTGGCTGTGTGGCCGGCAGTTTACACTTTTGTTGCACAGGCTTGAGGCTTGTCATAGTGAAAGCTTTAAGACTTCATAAAGCAAAAGCAAACCTTGACTGGAAGTTTTTGAACATCTTGTTTCATCAAGTTCTTGTTTTGGTATTTGCTTGCCATAGAGTAAGGCTGAGTCACTGTTAATAACATTTCCAGATTGCAGCTCTGTATTATAAGAAGCTTCTAGAAAGGTACAAGGAGGCAGTACTCCCGTGGCTGCCTTTTGAGGTTTAAACTTTTTTCTTTCCTTTAGCAAAGAACTACGTGTTCATTTGTTGGCTTTCTGCTCAGAGCATTTTAAAAGCTGTACTGGTAAATGGTACCTACAGTGCTTATTTGTAAAAATTTAAATAGTATGAGATGAGCAAGGAATTTTTAGGCCTCTTTTTCTGTTAGAATGTCTAGAAGCTGATTTTCCCCCATAATAAGAATTTTGGTTCTTGGTAGATTCATGCTATGAAGGAAACATGTCGTATTACCTTGATTCCTAACATGCAAATGATGCTTGCTTTAACTGTTTTCTTTTAATGAGGGGCAGCTTCCATTCTTGTATTGCCTTATTCTAGTGAGTTACACTTCTGTTGTCTCACAGAGCTCATGAAATTTTGATGATGGCTAAAATGCAAGATATCGCATTGCCACATCGATTTGAGTTCATCTGTGACCCTGACATTACTGTCCGTTATGTGCCTCTGTGGAGGGTGGTTTCCAGGGCAGGTTATTTGCTTTGTCTTGCTGCTTACATTTGTACTTTTCTATGACCAGTCATGGAGGCAGTTTTACACCTTGTGAGCTCTGTAATTACAGCTTAATTAAGGGGATTTGAAAATGTCTTTACTTAGGATCATTTAGAGTTATCAGTGAGGGTTTTTCTCTTTTTGGGTTTTGGCCCCCATTAAAAATAGGCATGGAGTGGGCTGGGGAGATAGCTCGGTAGAATAAGAGCTTGCCTGGCAAACGCAAGGACCTGAGTTCAATCCCTGGTTCAAAAAAAAAAAAAAAAAAAAAAGATAATAAAAGATAAAATAAAATAAAAATGGGCATGGGGCCCAGCAGGATGGCTCAGTGGTCTAAAGCGCCTGCTTCGGAAAGCTTGGGCGGCTGCAGGGACCGCAGTTCGATCCCCGTCATCACATGCTGCGCCAGCCCTGCCCTCAGGGCAGGCTGAGCTGGCCATAAAAATAAATAAACAAGCAAACAAAAGTCCTGAAACAAAAAATAAATAAACCAGGCTTTAAAAAAATTAAAAATAAAAATGGGCATAGATAATTGAGAGTGGAGTATAAATTTTAGCTACTTTGCCAGATGAATTGATCTTATTTCAGGCTAGCTGAGTATAGGTATCTTTAAGCTTACGTGGACATATGTAAAAAAGCAGTGAGATCTGAAGCACTTGTTTAGGAAAGCTTAGGCAACCGCAGGGACCACGGTTCGATCTCCAGCACCACATATTGTGCCAGCCCCCACCCCAAGGCAGGCTGAGCTGGCCATAAAAAAAAAAAAAAAAACAGTCGGTGAGGTCCTTGTAGGGCATGTGGTCTTGTGCTATGGATTTTAATAACTTACAGTCACAGAAACATAATTTCAAATAGCCAGTGTCCATGTTGAAATGGAGCCATTTTTCTTAGCTACTGTAGTAGCCAGTGTAGTATATCATTTTCAACCTTTTCTCCTCCTTCTGCATTCTAAAATGGTAAGAAGGATGTGACTGAGTTTAAGCCTCTAAGGAGTAAAAATTGTACATTCAATATGCGCATATAGTTTGTTTATTTAAACGTATTGTTACATTTTAGCTATACATGATGATCCCATTCATCATAGGGACTTTGTACCTGTATATGCTATAACTTGGTCTTTCTCTTTCAAAGCTTTTTTAAAACTATTTTTAGTACAGAGCCTACAGGGTCTCACTACACAACTTGGACTCGTAGTGATTCTCCTGTTTTCAGCCTCCCAAGTGCTGGGATTACTGGTGCGTGCTACTATGCCTAATCTCAATTGCTATCTTAGTGCACCCCAGGAACTGGGCCGGCATGGCAGGCTAGGTGGGGTTGAACACCCATTCCCTATGTCTGCCTAAGCAGGCACTTGAATCCGCTGAGCTATCTGGCCCACCCTTATATCTTGTTTTTTTGTTCTTGTTGCGTACCCTGCGTTCAACACCTCTTCCCCTCCTTGTTTACTAATGCTGTTTCCATTTTTCCTTCTTTCCTCATTTTTTTCTCCTGCATGTAGTTTAAAGTAGAGTTCTGTGATCATTCAGCTCCTTGCAGCTTGAAGACTTTGGGTACCTTCGTCCCCCTTCCCTCCTTTGGCTTGGTGCCTGCCCACTCTCTGGGACACAAAAGATTTGCCACCCATTTAATAACGTCTGAGCAGGAGTTAGCTGGGCTTGATTTTTTTCTACTAACTGCACATTGCAGGAATTGTGATTCTTTTCAGCCAGGCAGCTGGGGTGATCAGGCTGTTGATCTGTTTTTAGTCCTACTTTAAAAAACCTGTGTGTGGGGCTAGTGAGATAGCTCAGCAGACTACAGCGTTTGCTTGGGCAGGCTCAGGGACCGAGGTTTGATCCCAGGCACCACATGCCACACCAGCCCCACCCCTAGGGTGGACAGAGTCCAGGCTTAGTGGTACATGCCTATAATCTCAGTGTTGGGGAGGCTGAAAACAAGAGGATCACTATGAGTCCAAACTACTTGAGACCCTGGACCAATAATACTTAAAACAAATCCCTGTATGTATCCTTTTTAAATATAAAAGTAAACATTTGGGCCTGAAAGCAGCAGATAGGGTAGGAAGATGAGTCCACTGGATACCAGGATCATCTGATTCTTTTTTTTTTTTTTTTTGTCTTTTTGAGGCAGGGTCTCAATACGAAGTTCAGGCTGGCCTTGAGCTCACTTTTGTAGCCCAAGCTGGTCTCGAACTCGCACCAGTCCTCCTGCCTCAGCCTCCGGAGTGCTGGGATTACAGGCGTGAGCTACCATGCCCGGCTCAGGATCATCTGCTACTTTTGGCAGTTATTTACTATTTATTTTATGTTCTTAGTTCTTAGCATTTGTTCTTTTTCCTTAGGCATAAAAACTTTGAGTAAAAGTATTGCTAAACACTGTGGATTTCACTAATTGAGATATGTAAGTATCTGGCCTTGTCATCCCTGAAAGTGTTAGGTGCTGTGATTAGGGTGGGAAAAGTTGCCTCTGCTTGTTGTCTTTTCTTTTGGCTACCTCAAGCTGCCTTAAGGGCAGATCCAATGTGGCTTGTGGAGCTGGGGATTGAACCTGGGTCTTCTGTGCCTGACGGAATTTGCCCAAGCAGGTGCTTTAAACAACTGAGCTAACCTGCAAGCCGAACCCACCTCTGCTTTTTTTTCCTATGTTATCTTCCAGAGCTCTGATGTTACCTCCTTGCTCCTAATCCTGGAGTGCTGTTTCTTTGAATAGAAACTGACACTTGCTCCCTCCTGGTACCTTGTCAGGCTCTCCATGTGCTCTGTGCACAGGCAGGTGGCTGGACTCCAGGCAGGCCTTTAACCCAGCTACATCTGTACCTGTGAGTGCTTGGTAAGAGTCTCGTGCTCCCCAAGCCCCAGGAGAGACATGCTTTGTCTCTTCTAGACTTCTAGAGGTCTCCTCCATACTCAAGGCAATGGATTCTGGCTTCATTTTTCTTTCCTGGTGTGGGTGACAAGCTCGTGTTTCTCAAAATGGTGTGATGTTCTCTTAACATGCCCTTCATAGAAGGCCTAGCACGTGGAAGATATTTTTTAAATTTCCAGTGCATTCCACATGGCCCGCTGATGCCTGAGTGCCCTTCAGGTCCCAGTGCAGGTGACTCACAGTGCGAGGCTGGCACAGCCCTTGAGATGTCTGTGCAACACGGCCGTCCTCTAGGTCCCTTCTAAGACCCTGCCGGAGTACTCAAAATTTCTTTCTTTCTTTTTTTTTTTTTTTTTTTTGTCTTTTTTGAGACAGGGTCTCATTATGCAGTTCAGGCTGGCCTTGAGCTCACTTTTGTAGCCCAGGCTGGTCTCAAACTCGCACCGATCCTCCTGCCTCAGCCTCCCGAGTGCTGGGATTACAGGCATGCACCACCACGCCCGGCTTGAAAATTTCTAAATACTATCAATTTCTGTATTTTCTCTTCTGTATTTATCCTATATTTGTGCAAACAAGTAAATATAGACTGGCACCAGCCCACAGGTACATTGAGTGGCTTAGTGCTTTGCCTTAAGCTTGGAGGGATAGTGGAACTTACTGTATTGTTTCTAGACTAAAGGGCCTCAGCTGAAGCATTTAATAGTAATATTATAATTAGAATAGGTATTCCTTAGTTTCCCATATGTTTATTTTATTTATTTTTAATATATATTTAGTACAGGGTCTCACTGCACAGATCAGACTTATAGTGATCTTCTTGTTTTCAGCCTCCCAAGTGCTGGGGTTAGAGGAACACACCACTATGCTCAGTCTCTGTTGTTTGCTCTGTGCACAGATCCTATATAAATAGGTCTACTTAAGAAAGAGGAAGAGCTGTGCACAATGGCGCACGTCTGTAATCCCAGCACTCGGGAGGCTGAGGCAGGAGGATCAGTGCAAGTTTGAGACCAGCCTGGGCTACAAAAAGGAGCTCAAGGCCAGCCTGAACTGCATAGTGAGACCCTGTCTCAAAAAGAAAAAAAAAAAGAGAGAAACAAATACATGTAGCGTTAGGAGGTGGTATGTGGCATGAAACACTTCAGGTGAGAGGGAAATGTGCTGGGGGTGGGGTGGTGGCTGCAGTTTGCATGGCAGAGGCAGGGAACTGTTTTAGAAGATGTTTGATTAAAGGCCTGAGGGACAGAGCAAGATCTGGGGAAGGTCCTTTCGGTCAAATCCTTTTTATCATTATCTTCTTAATTTATGGACATATTTTGCTTCAATAAAAATTAAAGTCAATATTAAAATAAATGCGAAAAATGAATGAAATGAAGGGACATGGAGAGGCCGTTTCCGAGTTATCTTTGAAGAAGTTTACCCGAGAAGGACCTGAGGAGATAGGTAGCAAGTTAGGTTGGATACAGGATTCAGAAAGGCCTTTCTCAACATGGGAGACATTTGAGATGTTATAGGGAGAAGAAAGGGAGTCTTCTCTAGATCTGGACAGAATAAAGGCAAGGTAAGAATAAGTAAATTTGGAATGGGCAGAGGCATTAAAAGACAGTGCTGAGGGCGCAGTCGGCAGATGTGTGCACTTTTGTGGAGGGTCAGGGTGCTTTGAAAGCAGGTGTGGACGGGTGAATGGTGCAGCCAGCAAGTGAGGGGTGGAGTGATTGCCAGGAGGAGGTGTCGGGGATGAGGGCATCAGCAGAGTGCTTGAAGTGATGCCACACGTGGGTGCATGAAGACCAGGAAGTAGTGGGTCCGACCACGAGCAGAGAAGCTTGGAGGTCAGGCCTAGCTCCCAGAACTGGAAACCAGAGGTCACACTGTGGCATTAGAGTAAGTGAGAGGATTCAGAGTTGGTTCAGTCCCAGGTGAGGTCATCTACCAGATGGGATCACGAAGTGGCTGGCAGAAGAGAAATAGAGTGAAGGACACTGGAGTTCAGCAGGTGGGGGCCCGAGGTTTGGGGCGACTCACCCACACGCGTGTGGGCATTTTCCCAGGTGATGTGAGCCAGGGGCACCTCGCTGAGGGAGGTGGTACGATCAGGGGCTAGACAGCGGTGATCCAAGGGGAGAGGAGAGTGACATTTAGATGCAGTGGGGGCCGTTGGAGAAGGGCCAGCAGAAGGGTGCAGTGTGGAGGAGTGAGCCCTGATCCGCACACGAGGGCAGGTGAAGTTCAGACGAGCAGTAGAGTCGGTGCTCTGGTGGGAGGCAGAGTTGGTGACGCAAAGCGGGCTCCAGAGAGCACCTGGCAAGAGCTGCGAGCGGGCAGCCGAGGAGGAGGCACGGAACGGCAGGAGCGTGGGAGCTGCGTGAGGAGGGCTGCCACGGCGTGCAGGGGAGAGGCTGTGTGCTGACAGCCCAGCAGGTTGTTGTCAGTGTCTTCCTCTGAATTTGTCTTACTTTGATAAAAACTATAGTCAGTATGAAAATAAATGGGGAAAATGAGTAAGATAGAGGACATGGAGAGACTGTTTGTAAGCTGTCTTTAGAGAAGTTTGCTTATTCAGGGACTGTTTTTGGTTGCTGAGGCAAAATCTCCAACCCCCAAAGTGAAAGGCGGGAAGGGTTAGTTAAGCTCACAGACAGTAGCAGTTTCAGTCTACAAGCTGCTGACGCCAGGGTTGCACATGGCTGAGGAGAACCATTCTCGGGACAGAAGCCAGCAGAAGCAGCAAGCGAGGAGCAGAGGAACAAGCCTCTGTGCCTATTTTATCTTATCCAGACTGCTGGGTTCGGGAAGCGCCAGTCTGATCAGTGGATGGTTCCAGCAGCCACTCACCCATAAGCCCAGACCCTTAGCCCTAGCACTGAACCACGAACCAGTAACGTGCCCTAGATTCAGATGCCTCTAAAAAAATCATCCCCCTCCTCCCATGACCTCACAAGGCCTTGGGGGACATCTAGACACAAAGTATAGCAAGGACAGAGGAAGTTAGGCAGTAAACCAGGATGGATATAGGATTCAGAAAGGCCTTTATTTTATTTTTAATGTATTTAGTACAGGGTCTACAGGGTCTTACTACACAGATTGGACTTGTAATGATCCTCCTGTTTTCAGCCTCCAGAGCACTGCGATTATAGGGGCACACTGCCACGCCCAGGCCAGCACATGCTGGGGATCGAACCTGGGTCCCTACGCTCTGCCTAAGCAGGGACTTCAATCTGCTGAGCTATTCAACCAGCCTTCCATTTCTTTAAAAAAGTCACCTCATTTAGTGCCTGCAATAATTTCATGAGGTATGTATTACTATCATTCTCTTTCTGCATAAAAGTATGGGACAGATGAAGCAATTACTTATTTGTATTTGTCTTGAAACAGCAAATTCTGTGTTAATGGAAACTGAAGAATACCTACCCTGTTTTTGCTTTGTTTTGTTTCTTTTTGGAGATAGGGTCTTCACCTGTTGCCCAGGATGATCATGAGTTCAAGCAGTCTTCTTGCCTTAGCCTTCTGAGTAGCTGGGTCTATACGTGCTTGACTGAGATCGAATTTTTGACAAGATTAGTGAGCTAGAAAATAGACTTCAAGTGAAGTTATGATTGACAGGGATTTTAGGAGTCGGCATGAGGATTAACGGGGATAAAAGAAAGATGGAGGAGATGTGACAATGATTGGCTCATACGTCATCGCTTTTATTAATTCATCTGTGTACTGTATCTAAGTGGGAAACATCCTCTACCCTCTAGTCAAAACAAATGTGGATGCCGGGCGTGGTGGCGCACGCCTGTAATCCCAGCACTTGGGAGGCTGAGGCAGGAGGATTGGTGCGAGTTTGAGACCAGCCTGGGCTACAAAAGTGAGCTCAAAGCCAGCCTCAACTGCATAGCGAGACCCTGTCTCAAAAAGACAAAACAAAACAAAACAAAACAAAACAAAACAACAACAAAAAAAAAAACAAATGCCGGGATGTTGGCAGTAAGCTGAAGCTGACATAGCTGTCTTTCTGTTGGCCCGAGTTTTCCTATTGAAGGAAACTATTGGTATTTTATTTGTTTTCCTTTCAGATTTTTGTTGTATCTTTGTATGATCTTAGAAAGTTTCTTTTAACACTTTAATGTTAAGTTGTGTGCCTGTAATAGTACAATATTTTAATAAAAAGATTAGCGTTCTTTACACAGTTACTTGGAACTCAGTCTTTCCTCTAACATTCTGTTGCTTGTATATCATCCTACTACTAGATGTTACTGTAGTTTTTTCAGGTTGGTTTTTGTGTAAACAACATCACAGGTTTTCTTTCACTCGCTAGCAAGTGGGCATTTGCTTCTTGGCCTCTGCTGTGTGGTGCCGCTATTTTCAATACATCTTAGTGCGTGTGGGCAGGAGTATTTCTTGAGCATGTGCGTAGTGTGAATACTGAATTATGGACTACGCCTGAAAGGTCAGTGATGGGTAACATGAAACCACTTTTCAGAATACTCCCACCAGCTTACACTTTTGAAACCATCAGGAGGAGCTAAGATCTTAAAACACATATTATATTTTATAAATTTTTGGTAGTTGAATATATGTGATCTGATAAAACCTCTTTCTAGGTTTGATTAGTTTCATTCTAATGAAACTAATAATTCCCAATATCACCTCATATTATTATTAGCTGTGTGTGTTTTCTGCACAAAAGAAATTTTCCTTTTGTTTGTGCTTTTCTTCCTGATTTTTATGAGTGTTTGAATCTTTTTTTTTTTTTTTTTGTCTTTTTGAGACAGTGTCTCACTATGAAGTTCCAGCTGGCCTTGAGCTCACTTTTATAGCCAAGGCTAGTCTCGAACTTGCACCGATCCTCCTGCCTCTGCCTCCCAAGTGCTGGGATTACAGGCATGTGCCACCACGCCCAGCTTGAATCTTCTTAGTTTGCTGAGTTTTAACTTATATTATTATATTTTATTTGTAACTCTTCACTTTGATATTCCTATTTATTTTTTTAAATTTATTTTTCATTTAGGTATTTGGTGTAGGGTCTGACTATTAGCTTGGAGTCATAGTGATCCTCCTGTGTTCAGCTCCCCAATGTTGGGATTATAGGTGTGCACTGCCACTCCTGAACTCGCTGGCTGGCTCAGCCTGGGGGCAGGGCTGGTATGCCTTGCAGTCCCAGGGATCAAACCCATGTCCCTGTGATTGCCAAAGCAGGTGCTTAGTCCACCTAGCTATCTTGCCGTCTCCCCTTTTAAACATGTAAAATACATTTACATTTAATATCAAGTAGTTCATATAGTTTCTGTCAGGGTGCCTGTACCTGTGTTGTTTCTGTAGTTTTTTTTGTTTGTTTGTTTGTTTTTAATCAGTGGAGTTTCACTTTATGTTTTATGCATTTTTATTCCAAATTTGTGTTCCATTGAACTTTATCCATGATAATTTTTGAGATTGAAAGTTTTTTTTTTTTTTTTTTAAACTGGGAATAAAACTCAGGATCTGGATCTCATGCTTGCCAGGCAGGCACTGTGCTGGTGAGCTATGTCCCTGGCCCCTACGGGTACATTTTTCTTCCACACAGGAACTTTTCTTAATTTTTCTGGGGCTCTACTGGGAATCTGAAGATACATTCTCAGCTTTATAGTTTTCCATGCTGTGTGGGAGTGAGACTTAGGCTGTGGGTTACACCCAAGGACCAGTTTGTGGTATGATCGTTTTTCCTATGTCTGGCCTCAGCCTTGGGATTTTCTTTTTTTTTTTTTTATGGCTGGCTCAGCCCACCCCGAGGGCAGGGCTGGCGCAGCATGTGGTGCCGGGGATTGAACCGCGGTCCCTGAAGCCACCCAAGCTTTCGCAAGCAGGCGCTTTAGACCACTGAGCCATCCTGCCGGGCCCCAGCCTTGGGATTTTCTTGTTTTGCATTTCCTAGCTCATGCTTCTGTATTGGGCTTAGGGTTTAATTAATCAGCCTTTCTTGGCTTTGCCTTTCCTGCCCCCACAAGCAAGCAAAGCTTTAGATTCCCAGGAAGTCCCAGCCATATGGCCTTTGTGCGTTTTGCTCTTCTTTCTGGTAGGAGCCAGCCTATGAGCTTGACCAAAGGACGAGGATAAAAAACAAAGAGACACAGAATTAGGTTAAAATGTGAGGGCCAGGAAGCTGTTGTTGTCTCCCCTTTTAAACATATAAAATACATTTACATTTAATATCAAGTAGTTCATATAGTTCATATAGAGAGTTCCCAGTGACTGGCTCTCCCTGTCGATCCACTCAGAAGCCAGCTGAGCAATTAGAGGTACTCAGGATTCCTCCAGTCCCCATGGGCCCCCACCGTCCATTGGGCCTGTCCACGTGAGCCGCAGAGTCTCAGCTGTTTCCCTTTTCTCCAGCGTGTCAGCAGCTTTGCAAATTTCCTTTCTCCCCAGTTCTCACAGAGGAGGCCGATTAGCCTCCCGTCTTCATATCTGGTCTGCCTCCTCCTCTCTCTAGGTATGTTCCTTACTTTTTTGCAATTCCACTGATGCATGAAAAACATACAGTTCTTTTTTATCCAGGATTTTTAGCTGTTGTGCAATAAGAAGGCTCATCTTTTCTGGGAACACTCTAATATTTTTGTGTGGTTGAGGAAGCCCCCCACAGTGGCCTGCTGAGAGCACAGCCATGTGTAATTCAGATTGTAGCTTCATCCCTAGAATGACTGAAAGTTTAAAGTGTGATATCGCTGTCGCAGTACTCTAGCCACTGTTCTCAAGATATTACTTTTAGTTCCCACTTCTAGGGTAATTTTATTTTCGTATCGGCCCATGTTTTCATGCAGAGTTAGGCAGCTTCATCATCTCCAGACGGAAAGCAGGCGGCCTCGCCTCCTCCTTTCCCATGGAGGAAGAGTGCGTGGGGAAAGCGTAGTGTAGTGACTCCCTTACTTGTGAGTCGCAGATTTCAGTACATTCTTATTATTTCAGTGAAGCCAGATTAACTTCTAAATACACAGTGTTTGTTATTGAGTTGATCACCTCTAATAAACAAAATAGTCATGCATTACCTTGTATGTTAAATTATGAAATTACAGTGGTGGCTGTCAAATAGTTTCATTTTTAGTTTTTACTTACCTTGTCTGTTTGTTTTTAGCATTGAATGACATTCCATTCCCTTTGAAGGGAAAGGTAAGTTATGGAATCAGGAGTGGCTGTTTTCTGTCTTCTTTGTTACATGTATTTCTTACTACATAATATCATCTATGACAATTTAAATTTAGCTCAACATATGGGAACAGATTCTTTATAAGTTGGAGGAGGAAATATTAAAGATTCCTGAAATTTGGGCCACACGGGGTGATAGATATGATGGATTACTGGATGTTTTGGGCACCTTGAGCATGATCTATGCTGGCCTGTCCCTCTGGGGAAACAAGGCCCAGGATCGTGACCCGAGGTGCTGGGTGTCTTATGCACACTTTCAGAGCTGTACTCGGAATGGGGTCTCCTGTCCAGCCCACTCTTCTCCTGATGTTGTCTTTCTGTTTATCTACTGTGTTCAATTAAGCCCTTTTAGTCTTTTTATATCTATGCATACTTCTTAAAAAATATTCCATACATACATTTTGTAAAATGATCCAACCCTTCCATATTTCAGGTTAATATATAAACCCCTGATATTTTACATCTTTTAGAACACAACATAGTCATTTTTGGATAATGGAATTAAACAGGCAAACATCGATTTCTCAAGTGTATTTCAGGCATATGAGTAATCATTATGATTCCAAGCAAACTTGTTTAATACAATAAAAGAAACAGGAAGTCTGAGATGCAGACAGTTCAGGATACTAGGGAAGTAAAAAATAGCTTTATCTGAAACAAGGGCACTGCTTTTAATAAACAAATGACTGCCATCATTTCTTGTTTTTGTGGAATCCAGGATTGAACTCAGGCCCTGGTGCTTGCCAGGAAAGTGCTTATTCTATTGAGCTATCTCCCCAGCTCCTATTTCCTGTTTTTTTTTTTTTGTCTTTTGGAGACAGGGTCTCGCTATGCAGTTCAGGCTGGCCTTGAGCTCACTTTTGTAGCCCAGGCTGGTCTCGAACTCGCATCGATCCTCCTGCCTCAGCCTCCCGAGTGCTGGGATTGCAGGCGTGCGCCACCATGCCCGGCTATTTCCTGTTTTTTAATCCTTTTAAAAAACTCCTAAGGTCTGGAGAGATAGCTCAGTGGACTAAGGGCTTGCTTAGGTAAGTGCAGGGACCAGGGTTCGATCCCTTGCACCACATGCCATGCCAGCCCCGTCCCCTGGCATGCTGAGCCAGCAATGGAATCCAGGCCAGGTGGCACATGCCTGTAATCCCAGCACCAGGGAGGCAGAAATCAGGAGGATCATTGTGAGTCCAAGCTGCAGAGTGAGATCCTGCACACATACATAAAAATGCCTTAAAAAACTCTTAGAACTTCAGCTCTTTGTAGCTACAGAGATAACTATAAATGAGACCATAGAAGAAATGAAGTTCTAGAGACACATAAACATTTTACATTCACAGCGTTTTTATTGGTGCTAATTAATAGGGCGTTTTTAAAGTATTCCTGTGAGCCAGGCACTAAGCTAGGCTCTGGATATTCCTAGCTGAGTGAATCCTGACAGCAACATTAGGGTATAGATTTTCCTAGTGAAACAAACTCTAAAAGCGTAGGTAGAGCTGGGCGTGGTGGCGCACACCTGTAATCCCAGCACTCGGGAGGCTGAGGCAGGAGGATTGATGCGAGTTCGAGACCAGCCTGGGCTACAAAAGTGAGCCCAAGGCCAGCCTGAACTGCATAGCAAGACCTTGTCTCAAAAAGACAAAAAAAAAAAAAAAGAAAAAGCGTAGGTAATGTGTGTGAAGTCACTTTGCTGTGTGGGAAGGCTGGTCCAAGAGGTTCATGGCTCTGTCAGGTTCTGCTGTCTTCCTTCCTGGTCAGCTGGTTGAGAGCAGCCTCATTTCACATGGGTGGCTAGGAGAGTTTCACTGTGTGCTCTAGGACCACATTGTGTTTTTGCTTGTGTGAGGACAAGCTTTGGGGCAAATGCTGTGGCAGTGACTGTGGAAGGAGGGAAGGGTCAAGAGGAAGAAACTCACCTTTGTTGAAGGACCTCAGCTTTTATGGAGTACTTGCTGTATTCTGTGGGTTTGTCACCATGCCATGTACTTGGAATGTGGTAGTGAACAGAGCGAGGTCCCCGTGGTCCTGGAAGTTAGTGATAGGAGGCTAGAGAAGGACTTTCCTTACAAAATTATGTTTCTGTAGTACAGCAGTTTTCCAGCATGTGTCAGACCCTGGGTTCTATCTCTGACATCACCAATAAAAGATAATGGAGTAGACTCGAAAGACAGTTAGGTCATGATGCAGGCTTTGGACTGCACCCTGAGGGAAGTGGAAAGTTGGGAGCGTTTCGGGCACAGCTGTGATACTGGAGATTCAGGGTAGTTTCTGTGTGGAGGGAGGCAGGCTGTTGGGGATGGGAGGAGAAGCTAGCGGACCAGTGGGAAGACATGTTACAGTGCTTGTTCAGGCAAGGCTGAATGCGAGTCAGAATAAGAACAATGTAGTTCTTACATAGTGCCTACGGTGTGCTTTCTGGGAGTCGCTTCTGATCATTTCATTAGTACAGTTGTGTTCCGCTATCCCTGTGCAGCAGTTGATATGAACAAGAAGCTCTTGTCTCAGTAATTGGCTTAAACCTGTAAGCCACGACCATAGGAGTGTCCTATCCAACTGGCAATTGGGGCACTGTTCTTTCGAAGGGCAAGTGGCATTCAAGGCGACTCCTTGCGTGGAAGGCCTGGTCTTCAGGCTTGATCACATTCTTCCTACCTGCATAGCAACATGATAAGTCCCTGTTTTTAGAGGAGGAACCCAGGATTCTCAGAAGTGGCCATTCAGGACCTGCTGCAAAGCCAAGTATGATACTTACCAAATGGCTGAAGTGAGTGTCGAAGCCCAGTGCCTCTGCTTAGGGAGCTTTCCTCCTACAGTTCTAACTCAGCACTCCCAGAACTCCTCCTGTACTCCCTGTTCTGACATGAAGAATTTTAAGTAGGGAGGTACTTCATAATAAAGTATAAGCTTTACAAAACTCTGAGAGGCTTTGTCTTTCTTCACTTCTTTTGCCTTTCCCTCTTTGACTTTTAACTACTTTCAGATGACCCACCCACACCTTCCTTCGGGGGAGAAACTAAGTTACTACTTGCTTAGGATGCTTTACATGTTTTATTACCCCAGCCACTTACAAGCCAGTCACAGGTATCAGCAAGGGAGAGTGAAGGACTCTTGTGGAGCATTTTAGACATCCTGGCACCAGTATTTGGTAGCAGATCTCCTGACTCCCATCAGATCACCCTGGAGATTGTTCTTTCCCTGGAGAGTCGGGAGGCAGGTGATAAGATAAGGCCATCTGTCTCTGGTGTTCAGTAGAGTGGAAATGGTGAGCTGCCTCTCTGGATGAGCAAGGCTGAGAGGTAGAGACCTTTTTTTTTTTTTTTTTTGAGGGACTGGGGTTCTAACTGAGGGGTGGACCTTTACAATAAAATTAAAAGCCAGGGTTCCTGGGCAACCTTCCTACGAGTAGTTTCTGAATTGGGAAAGGCTATTTCTGTTGAGACAGAGACTCACTGCGCTTCTTGCCTGTCTCTGTGTTAGTCAGGCATGGCTTTAGGGGAGACTAAAATAATAGGCTGTTTATCTCTGTGTATATGGGGAATCGCAATGTCTCCTTTATTGTTCATCAAACTTTTTTTTTTTTTTGTCTTTTTGAGACAGGGTCTTGTTATGCAGTTCAGGCTGGCCTTGAGCTCACTTTTGTAGCCCAGGCTGGTCTCGAACTTGCACCAATCTTCCTGCCTCAGCCTCCCGAGTGCTGGGATTACAGGTGTGTGCCACCACGCCCGGCTCCATCAAACATGTTTTTAAGACAGTGTGATGGGTGTATTTCCTCTAAAGTATAAATTAAACAAAATAGTATATATATATATATATATATATATATATATATATATATATATATATATATATAAAGCTTGCTTAGAAATAAAAATATCAGGCCAGTGAGATAGCTCAGTGTTCTAAAGCGCCTGCTTAAGCAGCCTAGGCAACTGCAGGGACTGTGGTTCAATCCCAGGCACCACATGCTGTGCCAACCTCACTCCCAGGTTAGGCTAAGCTGGCTATAACACAAATAAATAAAGTTTAAAAGAAGAGAGAGAGAGAGAGAGAGAGAGAGAGAGAGAGAGAGAGAGAGAGAGAGAGAGAGAGAGAGAGGAAGAAATGCAAATCTCTAAGCCAAAATAGTGAATTATTTTTGTTAAGAATTTTAAGCAAGCGGGGTCGTGGAGATAGCTCAGTGGTTTAAGTGTCTCTCTGGCAAGTGCAAGGGTCAGGTTTGACCCCTGGCACTATATGTTGTGTGAGCTGCGTAGTGAGATCCTGTACCCAATACATAAATTTAAATTAAAAAGACTAAAGAAATTTAGGCAAGCCGGGTGTGGTGGCACACGCCTGTAATCCCAGCACTCGGGAGGCTGAGGCAGGAGGATCAGTGCAAGTTCGAGACCAGCCTGGGCTACAAAAGTGAGCTCAAGGCCAGCCTCAACTGCATAACGAGACCCTGTCTCAAAAAGA
>PVJA010019112.1:0-38869 GCA_004027025.1 Myocastor coypus
CACTAAGTGGGAAATTTCTAAGGAACTTGAAATTAGGGATCAGAAAGACCATGTAAAAAAAAAAAAAGAAAAGAAAAGAAAAAAAAAAAAAAAAAAAAAAAAACAGCAAAACAGCCCATACTCCTTGGTCCCAGTAGGACCTTTTATTATGAAGTCTTGTCAAGCCTGTACATTTAATCTCAAATTCAAGAGAACTAAAGAGACATTGCCAGCTTTCTAGTTTAAACCCCAAAGACATGGAAGGACCCTGCCTGAACAATAGCTGCTGTCCTCAGGCCATAAGTGTAGCTAGCTGGCCACACGACCTTTTCCCCTGGGCTATGGGTGCATGTGTTTACTTCTTATCATAGGATCTTAGAACCTGTATGAGTAGGAACTTGTGTGATATTTCTTTGTCTCAAACACCATGTAACTCCACAGTCAGTGCATGGTAGAAAACTAATGAAGATTTCTCTGGTAGAATAAACACTGGGGCAGACAGCCCTTGCTCTCCAAACTTCTTCGTGGTAGTGCATGTTCAGAGACTTGTGAATATGAAAGTATACACTCCAAAGAAATTGGCAAAAGGCATACAAATAGCCAGCAGACATAGGGAGAGATTCACGGCCTTACTGAAATTTAAAGGAGGGTAAATTTTAAATCATATTTTTTGTTTTGCCATCATATTTCCAAGTGATTTATACCCATAATACCCAGGGCCAGTGGGAGTATGCAGTTTTAGAGAATGTTAGTAGAAATATAAATCAGAATAACCTTTTTAGGAGATATACTGCATCACAATTGTAAGTATGGATATTTGACTCATTTCATTTCTGAGAAAATCCAAAGGAGATGATTGGATAAATATTCAAAATGCTGCTTATAATTTTAAAAACGGAAATAACACAATTGTCCTTAAAAATAGGATTGATTAAATAAATTGGGTACATCACACAATAGAAAACTGTGGTACTGTTATAGATGAGGTAGTGTGTAAATGAGCAATGAGGATAGATACTCATATATTGTTGCTAATTGAAAATTCCAGATTAGAAAGTAATATGATTAACATGGCCAATTTTAATAGAATATGCATAATTAATATTCAGTATTTTGCAGGAAGATTTTGATGGATAGATTGACAAATGAAATTATCTGCAAGGAATAAACACTTAATTCTTAGTCCAGGTGGAGGATTTCTCTGCAGGCCTCCCACTTTTTATCTTACAACTTATTTTTCTATTCTTCCATTATTTTAGTAGTCTATGTGGACTGCTTATTTTTACAAGCCAGTGACTCTAACTCTGCTCCTAAAGATGTCCAAGTGGAGGCATCAGTAAAAGAAAGAGAGAGACTCCCAGGTACCACGTGAATCCTGGCCCAGCTGGGCAGAGGTAGGCCATTTCCTCAGGACTTTGCCATCTGTCCCCTCCGTGAATTGGAGGACTTTGCAGACAGATGCCAAATCAGTGGACAATGGAAGGAAGAGGCGGAAAGGACAGAGGAAAGGAGAGGACCAACCTTTTGAGGGCCTGGATTAAAGGGTTTCTTGGGACAGAGAAAAGGAGAATCCTAGGACAATGAGCATGAATGACCAACTCAGCATGCAGAAGGGTGACCCTGACCTTTCTATGGTCATAGGACTCCCTGGTGCTTTCAATACCCTCCTATGCAGCAGAACAACTGGTCCTTCAGTGTCCAAAGAGACAGATTCCCCTTGCGGGTCTGAGACGAAAATAGCTCTGTGATACTAGGCAAGCCATCAACACTCTCTGAGCATCACTTCTTCCTGGGAAATTACAGAGTAGAATCAACTGTCTTGAGATTCTGTCACTCAACCCTGAGGCCTCTGTCTGAGGCCTGGCAGTATTCTAATGGTGAGGAGACCTGACTGTCATCTCTGTTTCTCTATAGAGCACCCTTAACTTTCTTTAAGGGTAAAAGCTCTGTACTTTCATTTCTGTGAGTCCCTGTCTACAGGCCTAAAATTTATGGCTTGGCTCGGTCTGGTGGGCCCGCAGGGAAACAGGGGTTGGTTTTCTACATAATCGAATCTGGGCAGGCCATGAAGGGACCAGCATGGAAGGAGGGCATTATTATTACTCAAAACTTTTAGTAACAGATAAGGTGTTTGAAGGAAACAAAATGGCAGTGGACAGTCATTAGCTGGGCCCCAGCTGTGCTGTCCAGAACCAGGTTAAAGGAGAGGGTAGTGTGTTGAAGCTGTCTGGGGAGGGCTCCTTTTGCTTATCGCCCACGTCTGCTTTTAGTGATATCACCTGGATACTCTGACATTAATCATAGTGGGAATATTTGCCCCTTAAAAATTGGGAAATGCTAAGAATGTGAGACCTTCCTTATTATTTATTATTTTTCAAGCGATAAATTATAGATCAGCTCACTGATGAGGCAACACCAGCCTAGGGCTCCTTTTTGTTGCAAGAACATCTTCAAGCTGATGCACAGGGTTTCCCCATATTGAGTATCATTCAACAGGGCCTTTGATTCAGGGCTAGGTAAAAAAGAAAGTGTCAAAAGGCCAACAGCCCGGGAAGAGGCAATGAAAATGAAGAGAAAAGGAACAAGTAAGCACAGATGTGTAAGCCTCAGCCTGACGTTCACCATTTATTCATTCACAGGTCAGCTGGGTAAGGAAGGATTCCCCCTACTGCACTAAGTATTCAAGTAGGAGCCAGCTAACCACTTTGCAAGAAAATAGGAGAGCAATTGAACAAAGGTAGTAGAAAATGCAAAAGCTCTGATGCAAATATCATTTAGGCTTAAAGCCCAACCTAACAATAAACCATCTATGTAATCTCAGGTAAAATTATTTAATTTCTCTGGGACTCAGTGTCTGCTTTTTTCAGTGACAAAGATGAAATTTGATTAATGGTATCTGTGCCAGTTCTACCCAGGTTTGCACCCTTGTAGGTATGTGGCTGACCAACATTTACAGCCTGAACTACTGGGATACAGATCTTGTTTGTGACACTTGTATACCTTGGACAGAGATTAAAAAAAAAAAAAAGATTGACTCCTGGGAAATGGTGCCGAGCAATTTTTATTTTGATTGACATAGATTCTTCAGCACACATTCACAAGCTCTATATAAGCTAAGCAGGTGAACAAATACATGTGTCCTTCAAGCTGTCCGTAAGAGCAAAGCAATGCTCTCTGGGGAGATGACTTGTACCTTCCAGTCACTTGTATTCAGTCCTAATGGAGACCTGTGCAAGTAGAAGCCAGGCTTGGGCAAAGATTGGAGGCGGGTTTGGGGTGCGTGTAGCAAAGACATATGAGTTGGCTCCCTTAGGGCTTGGTTATTGGCAACTCCGAAAGATGATGGTCACTCCCTTACATATCCCAGCACATAGGTGACAGCTTAGCAAGGAGACCAAAGCCCCTAGGCAATCTCAACAGCCCAACATCCAGGCAGCACATGTTCATTAAATGAGAGTCTTCTCATGTGTTGACCCACTGCTGTGTTCTAGAGACACTCTCCTGTATGGGGGACTCTTATGCTTGCAGAACGTGAAGGTCATACCCAAAGGACATGTCTCTGAAATTTGTGAAGCTGATGACAACTGGCTCAGCTGATGACATTTTATCCCCACTGCTCCTGGTCTGAACATGCACCTCCGGTCCTCAGTTCTCAAAAGAGTCCTGGAGGCTCTGATTGTAGCAAGCGGACAGCCTACTTCTTAAAAGGTCAGAAGTTAGTGGACATGCTTTGCACTTCTCCAAGGGGATAACTCCTTGGTGCTGCTTCCCTCTGGGCCAAGCATCTCCATGCCTCTGGGAAGTGCCCCAAAACAGAGAGATGGACAAGAACCTGATTAGCAGACAAACCAGGTTTGGGGATATATCCAGGAGCTACAAGAATGTATGCTCAGATTTCCTAGCATTTGCCCAATACATGACTTTGGAAGGGACCAGGGCCCATTTCTGAACTTCATCTTCTCCAGGCCTGCCTCACATGGAATCCATTCACTTCTGCCCCAGTCTGCTCACTTCACTCCAGCTGCACCGGCTCCGCCTAATACTCCTCCACCAGCCCCTTAACTGAATTCCTTTATCTACCCACCATTCTCCCCTCTCTCAAATATGTGATCAGGGGGGAAAAAAGTATCAGGGGCTGCAGAGATAGCGCTGTGGTCTAAGCAGCTGCCTGGCAAGCATAAGTACCCGTGTTTGATCCCCAGTCCCACATGCTGTGCTGGCCCCAGCATCCCATGTGCACCATGCTAGCCCAGGCATGGTGGCCGATGCCTGGTATTACAGCACAGAGGAGGCTGACACAGAGCACCACCCGAGTCCAAGCTGTGTAGTGAGACCCTGTGCCAAATAAGTCAATAAATACATGATTAAAAGAAAAAGCAACAGTAAGGATGCTTGCAAGGAGGAGGAGGAAGAAGAGAAGGCGACAAGTGTAGCGGAAAGGCCCTATCATCTCACGGAAAGGCATTTTCTAACAAGGTGGGAAGGCAGAAGCAAGGGGAAAGATTCCGGATAAAAATACCAAAGAAGTATCTCCACCGCAGGATGAAGGGGCGACGCCTCAGGAAGAAGAAAATGGCAAGTACGGCTGCCCAGCGAATGTGAGCGGACCGGACAGAGCGGGCATGGTGAGAAGTGCGCAAGGGTCGGTCCTGGCTGCTAAGGCTGCGGACGGCTGCAGGCAGGCGCAAATGAAACGCAGAATGTCCCTGTGGTTGCCACGGAAATGCAGGTGGGGCAGCTGGAACAAGGCCTTCTGTCAGGCCGGGGTCCGGTGGCCTCCCAGGCGCGCCCTCTCCTGAACCTCGCTCGGTTCACCCGAGCACCGCTGTGGCTGCTCGTGTGTCACACACTGCCGCCCCTCTCTCCAGGGCCCGCTGGTCTCGCGTGACCTCCCAGAGGTCCCCCTGTCACCTGGAGAGAAAAGCATTTGGGGCTTGCTGGGCTGCTTTTAAAATCCAACCAAACCACCCCATGGAGATGTTAAATCTATCTATAATTTAATGATAAGGAAATCGAGGCTGGATGAAATGTTAAGGCCACAGTGTCAGAACATGGCAAAGCCAAGAGAGAGCCAGTGTTTCAATAATTTGAATCTTTCCCCTTGGTGCTTAAAGTAATGTCTCCTTATTATGAAAACACACAAACTAATAAAATGGCAAGATGAAGGTCACCCATAACCAAGAGAGAAATACAAATTTTATATATTTTCTTCTTGTTTTTTAATTCACTGTGTGCATATTTATTCGTTAATTAGCATGGGATTATCCTTTCATGTGAAGAACAATTTCCCTGAGGCTGCCGCACGCTCTTGCGAAGCTGATTTTACTTGCAATGGAGCAATCCATCACAGGACTCTGCCATCGTGTATTTGGCCTTTTCTTCTGCTTCTCGGCCTTTCCGTTGCTCCCCACTTTGTGGAAGTTCCCACACGACCTGCGTGGGTCCTGAACAAAGCTCTGTGATTTCCGAGGGCAGCACAGATGCACAGATTCACTGAGGAAAAGGATACGAGGACCTTGAAAGAACTGGCAATAGCCACATAGGGAACGAGCGAGGAGGCGGCAGGAGGAAGGGAAGCGGGTGGCACCCTGGGAGCTCCAGGAAGGTTTCACTGAGAGAATCAGCAGTGACTTGGAGCCGAGGTCAGCAAGCTCTCCACGAAGGACCGCCTCGTGGATATTCTGGGCTTTGCACATCGGATGGTCTCTGTTACATCTACTCAACTGTGCCATTATGGGGCAAAGACAGCCCTGAACAGTACGTGAATAAGTGGATGTGTTTCTGCTGCAATAAAACTTTATTTACAAAATCGGAGAGGAGGCCGGATGTACCCCACAGGCTCTATGTAGTTTGGTGACTCCTAACTTAGAACACTAAAAGTAGAGAGAATATTTTACAGTGAAACACAAGAAATATCAGGGGTGTACTATCAGTGTTGGGGCACTGCAACACATATCTGAAGGACCTAGCTTCGTAAGCAGACAGGCTTATGTACCTCCCACTCTGAAGCTTCCTGGGTGTGGTGCTGGCATCAGCTCAGTTCTGGGGAAGGCTACTCTGTCAGCCTCATATCACGGTGAATGGCAAAGGGAGGAGTGTGGTGGAAAGCTAGGGAGGAACTGGAGCAAATCAGGACCAAGCTTCTGTAACAATTCTTCCTGGCGAACAAACCAGTGTCCCAGCAGAGCTACTTTAGTCCCACGAGAAGACAGCCCCAGTGACCTGAGGACCTCTCACAGTGTCCATCCTTAAAGATCCCACCACATCCACACCAGTAGTCTGAGGATCAAGTTTGTAAAACATGAGCTTTGAAGACACAAATCTCTTTCAAACAAACAAAGGAGCAGGGAAGGTTGCGTATTGCATGTTTGGTCCATAAAGGCCGAGACCAAGTCCTGAAAGGTCTCTGAGTATCAGACCATGCAACACCAAAGTCAAGAGTCTCATAATTTACACAGGACCATTTCAGGCCAGAAGCTAGCAGGTGAAAAGCAACAGAGGCTGGGGCAGACCGAAAGGGGGAAGGATTTCTCTGCTCGCTGCCTGTGCAGTGAGCTGTGAATCCCAGTGCCTGGATGAAGCCAGAGTCAGAGCAGCTGGCCACCCAGGTGTGCAGTCTGCCCGACAGCCCAGGTGGGAGAAGAGGCTGCCCGCTGGCCAGGGCTCCAAATGCATCCTTCCTCCTGGACCACATAGGCACATTTGGCACATACATGCTCTTCAGTGTCTTCTCTCTGGACAGACTTCATCTGCATCTAAGACGCTGGCTCTTAACATTTTCATCTAGCAGCAAGTGACATCAGCTTCACTTTGGAACTCATTAGAAACACAGTTTCAAGGCCCTGCCCACACCATGGGAGCACTGGTAAACTGTAATTTAACAAGCCTTCCCACTCATGTATGAGAATTACTTTACCCCTTTAGGGCTTCTTCTCAAGGGCTAGGTAGGTACTCTCCTACAAAGAAGTGTACACAATTTACTTCTAATAATCCCCAAATCTATTTACTGTCGCCATTGAACAGATGTGCTATATTAAGAAACGTAGCTTAAACCTGAATTTTCTTTATTGCGAAGGTAACACCACAGATTACTGTATTCTAGTGCCTTCTCTTTATTATAGGGCTAGGCAGCCCACAGGTGCATACTTTCACCAAGGCCATGGGGACTTATTTACTGCACGATATTCATTCACTGTCTCTCCTGTGTCAGATCCTACTGTAAGATTCCATTTACATTATTAGACTCCATCCTGGCTCAAACTCCATGAGTAAATAACTTGCCTTCACATTTACAGAGTAGGAAACGCTGGTCCACGAAGTCAGTGTGACCTCTTTCTGGGCCACTAGAGCTCTAAGTGTCATAGTTTCACAAAAGATGCGTTGCTGGATCTGGCAATCAGTAGGTGGCCTTGTGGAGGAGGTGGAAGGAAGGAAGGAAGAAAAGGAGGGAGGAGGGAACCAGGGAGGGAGGATGGAAAGAAGGCAGGGAGAGGGGGAAAGAAGAGGGAGGGAATAAGGGAGGCGGGTGGACAGGTAAGTCGTATGGAGAAGGTAGCAGCATGCCAGAACTTCAAAGGCTGAAGTGAGCTCTGGAGTCCATGAGGATCTAGCCCACTAGGAGCCCAGGTGGACTGAATGAAAGGCCCAAGTCACCTCCCAGGACTCCCCTGTTTCTGATACAGCTGTCACAAGAGTCCTCTCTAGATATCCTAGGTTTGAGTTCCATTTCTTCCACTCCATGAAGTATGCTATCTCAAGTCATTTACCCTCTCTCTGCCTTAGTTTCCCCATTAGAAGACGTGACTTGTGGACTTGAAATACTTTTTAAGTTGCAAAAGCCTTCGTTTAAACATGTCATACCGAACCCTGGGGTGGCTGCAGGATGGAGAGAGGGAGAGTTGAGAGCTGGGCAGCAACCGCCCCTCCCCACACCTGGCCGGACTACGACACCACATGGGAAGATGACAGCGGACGGGCCAGCCAGCCAAGCCCCCACTGCCGCGGGACATCTCCCGCTGCCCGTCTGTGACTCCTCTCCAGCTCTGCTGGCCTTGTAGCTCTGGGGCCAGGCCAGCCCTGCCCCTCACTCAGACCCCACCTCCTTCCACGCTTTGCTTTAAGGCTCCCTTTTTAGTGACCCCACGTGAGATCCCAGGATCCTCACACAGACGCTCCCAGGCCCTTCCTTGCACACACTTTGTCTTCCGCCCCAGCTGTCTTCACTGCTATTTTATCTCTTCCTTGGAATCGTGTGTAGGTCTGGGCCAGTCTCTTTTACTCACAGGCAAACTGCCTGAGAGCAGGGACCCCCGATCCTTGTCTGTATAAAGTGCCCTGGGCACAGCGTCTGAACACGGCAGGCCTTGACACCCATCTGTCGTAATGAAGAGTGGAGCACCAAGGGCTCCTGCTCTCTGTAAGCTGTCATGTCGCAGCACCCACTGCCTCGCACGCTGTGCACTTCATCTGGCCAGGGCCAGACCCTAACCGTGCCAAAATATAGCTCACTGTCCAGATTTCCCAGGGCCTAGCGCAAGCTCATTTGCTCTCTCTGGCCTGCGCCCTCATCATCCTTACACTGTAGTCAGAAGCCAAGACAGGGAAGTGGGAGATCAAAGAGGCAAGGCTGGAAGGACAGGGCAAAAGGCAGGGGCAGAGAGCAGTTAGGGCCGTTGCCGGGGTCCCAGCTGGGACCTGACCTGCCTCTTCCACTTCACTTTCTGGACGGGTGAATGGAGCAGAAGGTGCAGGCTCTGTACTTGCCGTGCACCCGTTCTGCAATGAGGCCATTTCCGGGGTCCACCTCTTGTTTCCCCCAAGGGCACTCAGAGGCATAGGTGACACGGGTGATGCAGAAATTGCTGAACCACAGACAGGTGACGCAAGTCATTCACCTTGGCCCCGTCAGTCCCGGACTGTGTGCAGTTCAAATCCAGGCAAGGTTCCCGGCTTCAACTTGCTGTCTACCACTGCCATGGAGGACTCCCCAGGGGGCAGCACAGGAGCATCTTGTCGGGGCGTCAGAGAGGAGTTCCTCAGGTGCAGCTCTGCGTTTCCTGCTTCCTTCCTCCCCTGGTCTCCAGGTCTGGCCCCCAGGCAGGGGCCTCTGGCCATGAGCTCCTGTCCTGGGAGACAGCTCAGGAGGTATCCTTCCCTTCCTGACACTCCGATCAGCTTCCCTGCCGCAGCCTCGGGAATGTTTGGCCGCGTCATCCCCTCCCTCTGTGCCCTCAGAAGCTGTGAAACCAGCTACAAGATGTTTTGTCTGGCTGAGCTCGGACTGATTGAAAGTCTTCAGAACCTGTGCTGCTTGGCGCAGCTCTTCCTGGAAACGGTTGCCAGGGAACACACAGCCGTACAGCCTTCACTGTCAGAACTAATGAAAGTCAGAGCGCTATTAGGGGAAGGTTTTGGTTTCTCCCTCCCCCCTTGCGCCTAATTCCACTCTTCTGAGGTGTTTGCGTTTCTGTTCTGTTTGTGAGATGTTAATTGAGTCCTCCTTGTGATTCGCTGCCCCCTGTGCCCTCACCTCCTCCTGAGCACCAGCCCCTGAGAAGCAGGCCTTTTTGAGATAATGAGGCTAAGTGGCCAGAGGGAGGGCAGCCCAGCGACCTTCTCTAAATAGCTTCTGCTCAGACTACACCTCAGCTGAAAGTCCCCTGTGGTGCCCAGGGTCCACAGGACGTCAGGTTCAAGGACTCCAGGGCCTGCTGCATTTCCCCTCTCCTCCTCCCTCCCGCCAGGATGTCTGCGCCAGGGTCAGAGGCCCAGCCCTGCGCCCTAGTCGCTTCCTCAAGTCTCTGAGCCTCTGATGCCTGCTGCTTTCTGTCTATACTGCCCTTCTGCCCTCCTCCCCAGCAGCAACTCTAGCCTCTCACCTCTCCCTCCTTGGAAGCCCTCTACTGTCACACCATGGAGACCTGGGTGCTTCCCTGTTACCCAGGTCCTAAGTCTTAGCCTGACTGCTGCAGACTTGTGTTCCTGCCTAGACTGTGAATTCCTGGAAAGCGGAGGCAGTCTCCAGCTCAGGTCTCAATTCTTGGAGCCTAGTATGATGTCCGGCACTTGGTCACTTACTTCTTCCTATTCCACTTGTTAATTGCGTGAAGGTGGCCACTGCTGAGCTGTAGAAGGAGTGGGGAAGCTGTGAAGCATCTCTGTGGATGGCTGTATAGACAGTGCCTTGCTGCTGCTGTCCACCTACAGCAGAGGCATCGAGAAAGGGAAGCCAGGGCTGGGACCCAGGAGCTTGTTCTGGCAGATATTTATAGCAAGGTTGTTAGCTCCTCTCCCTGGCACCCTTGAAGGGATGGGAAATAGCCAGAGAAGGAGCAGTCACAAGAAGAAAGGAAAGGGAAGGGACGGCTATAGAGGTGTGGAGAGATGGCCTTGGGGGACCGGGGGGAGGGGAGCAGCTCCCATTACTGCCTCTCACTTCTTTTATTTTATTTATTATTATTTTTTCTTGTTTCAGAACCTTTGTTTGTTTATTCACTCATTTTCATGGCCGGCTCAGCCCATCCCGAGGGCAGGGCTGGCGCAGCATGTGGTGCTGGGGATCGAACCGCAGTCCCTAGAGCCGCCCAAGCTTTCCCAAGCAGGTGCTTTAGACCACTGAGCCATCCCACCGGGCCCCTCTCACTTCTAAGCAAAGGCAGCCGCAGGGCCCTACTTTCCTTGGCATCATGCGCCCATTCTGCTTGGGCTTGAAAAAGCTCTCTGTTCTCACCCTTGGAGACCTTAGCTCAAGGAAAGGTTCTGGGAGCTAAGCAGGGAGAATGCCACCAGCTCTCCTCCAGGGGTAAGCACGGCTTCCTACATGAGCAGCCTGGGCTGTGGAGGTTGGAGGCTTTTTCTTGCCAGGGACAAAGGAAAGAAGTCTGAGAGTGAATCAGGCTCTCAGCATCCTCCATCTGGACTCTGGAGGTTATCACATAATGACTCATTTGTCTCTGTTGGTCTCTCATTTGTCTACCTCCCTTGGATTGATTCTCTACATTTCCTCCAGTGACAGATCTAAAGTGTGATTCTGATCACGCCACTTCACGGCTGAGAATTCTTTATCAGGTCCCTGTGTGGTTTGGAGGTTAGAAATTTGGGCAACTTTGCCTGGAACACAAGCTCCACTGCACTTTGACTTAGCGGCCTCCTCCTAGTCATGGCCCTGGGACCTGGCCATGGGTGTTACACCTCAGTTCTCTGAAGCCTCCTGTGCTCTCCCACATGGCTCTTGGTCTCATCATCTCAGGCCAAACTCTCCTCCCTGCCCCCTTTCCCTTCCAGGGCCTCCACTATCCCACTTCGGAATCACTCCTTCTCAGGAATGGTGTCTTGAATTTCCCAGGAAGGCAGGTGCCTCTGTTAGGGCCTGTGCTAGACCATTCATTCCCCCTACTGAGAAGTCTTGGGGCTGAGTTTTTTTGTGAATTTCAGTAAATGTTTGTCCCATCTTTATTACTAAAACTATGTTTTCTTGAATGTTTTGTATTCCAATACCTGCCATAGGGCTGACTTCTAAATAGGTCGTTTAAATGTCACTGGGCTGAGGCTAGAGTGAGATATGGGAGCCACCTAGGGCACAGAATGGATGGAGGTGCTCTGGAGGTGGTGGGAGGTGGGCTTCCCCTGGGTGGTTATACAGGGTCCCTTATCTCTGCTCCTTTGATTGTCAGGTACTTCTAGCCCTGCATGGCTGAGAGGGCAAATGCTCTTGGAAGAGGTACAGGAGAGGCTGCACTTTTCTGGAAACTCTTCCTTCTGGTTCCATGAAGAATAGGAAATCATCTTTCCCCTTAGCAGGACTTCCACAGAAATCACTAACTTCTTGCAGGACGAGCAGGATAAGGAAAACATAGCTCTCCAGATATGCACTGTTGCAAATATCAGAACTGATGCTAGATCAATCATTTTCCTTCACTGAGGCTAAATCTGGAATATGCTTAATTAAAAACAAAAGAGGTTTATTCCTGCTTGGAGTTTCGTGTGGTTCAGTCCATGATCAGTCAGCTCTAAAGCAGAAATGTCATTGCAGAAGGGCCTGGTGTGTGTGTGTTGGGGGGGGGGGGATCTGCTCCTATCAGAGTGACCTTAAAATAGGAGAGCAAAGGGAGGAGCTCAGGACAAGAGCATGCCTTTCTGAGCTGCCCTCTTCATGATGCCCCTCTTCTGACCAGGCCCCACTTCCAATCCCAAGACTTCTGGAGGATATTCTAAACCATAACAGAGACCTTCTGTACTGATCTACATACTGCTGTCACTGTCTTGTAAATACTGCTTGTCACTGCAATGGAAGACATTTCTAGCCATAGACTTTACTGCCTCTAAGAACAAAAAAAATCTAGCTTTTTAAAACATCCAAATATAGTCTATAAGCAGGAACATTAGCAGCCACTTGAAGGAGCAGGGAAATGCCACTAGGACCCTAAGTACTTCCAGAGACCCTAGGCGTGACCACTTCTGAGATGCACCCAACTCTGGGGGGGGGGGCATTCGTGTATGTAGCAATGTCAGTTGTGCTCTGGAGTCATGTGAGATGGTGACCATGTGTACCAGGAGTCTTCCTGGTACATATGTATGTCCATATGTAACACCAGCCCAGCTTTCCTGGCACTAAGCTCCAACCACTGCACAAACATCTTTACCAACAAACCCCTTCCACCCATGGAAAAGGGGAACATTCTCAATGTTGAATCCAGAGACCACACCTGGGCTGCTTCTCCCACAGCCCAAATAGATGACCTCAGCTAGAACTCTTCCATCCTCTTACTGAAAGGGAAGCAGCCTGAAAGGAGAGGAAAGACAGACAGCCACAATGCCTTAGTTACTTTTCGGGTCATTGTTGAGATAAAATACCCAACACTCCCAAAGAGGTAAAGGTTTATTTAGCTCATGGTCTGTGGGGGTTTCCATCTATAACCTGCTGGATCCAGGGCAGCGTGGGTGCCACATGGCAGAGGGCAACAGTTCACTGTGGTGGAAAACAGCAAAAGCTGTAAGAGGAAAGAGAAGAGAGTGCAAGAGAAGACATTCTCCATCCCCTATGTTGGAAGGCAGGCTGCTCACCCAGTGTGAGGAGAGCACTCACAGCCATAATCACAGCACTATGCAATGGATCAATCACAAACTCTTGATTCAACAGCCTCTGAGATACAACCCCTCCTGACTGTGCAAGGCTTTGGAGGGACAGCTAGGCACAAACCTTCCTCAGTATCAGCTTGACTGGGGACTGACTCCAAGGAGAAGATGCAAAGCTTCTCTGAATGTGGTCCAGGGACCAGTGGTGCTGCAGCCCATTAGGGGCTTGTTAAAAATCTATGTTTCATGGCAACACCCAAGATCTATGGAGACAGAACCCAAAGATGGGAGGATATCATCACAGTGCTCCTTGTAAGACTGTGACACCTTACAGAGTTTCAGAACCATTGCCCAGATGTCACTGTGGAGAGAAGACACCTAAAGGATGTCATGTCCTGAATTTATTTATTCAGGAACTATTTTAAGTATCAGATAAAAGACAGACAAATACAGACAGACAGATGTTATAGAGATATGAAGACAAGGTAGTGATAGATGATTGATGATTGATAGATAACAGATACTTGTTAGATAAGAGATAGATGTTGATACATAGACATGTGATTTATAGACAATAGATGATAGCAATCCAGCCACTGGATACATATTTCTAGAAATGACAAAGGAGGAAAAAGGTGAGACATCACCATGCTTAGAGAATATTTGCTCCAGAAGGTTGTCATCTCATGCTAGGCTTCATTCTAGCTCCTCAGGGAGACACCACCAAGGTGTGCTGGTCAAGGCCTTGCTTGGATGAGAGAGTGTGAAACAATATTCTTGGGCTCATTCTGTCATCCAGCAGCACATAAGATGTCACCTGCAATCTGCTGCTGAAGAAGAGGCACTACATCTTTGAGCCCAAGTTCCTACTCCTCTTAAAGCTCTGCCCAGAATTACACTAACCAGGATTTATTGTATCTTTTTCCACCTAAACTTTTCTTTCACTTCTTAAAACTTGTTACATCTTAACATTCCTGCTACATGCCTGATTCTGTCACTTACTAGTTCTATTGTCCTGACACCTTATTTGATCTGTATTTCTTTCAGTACTCTTACACATAAGCTGGGGAAAATATAGTTCAAGTCTAGGGATGAATATCAAAGATAACAATAGGAATTCAATAAATATTAAATCTCTCCCTTACTCACTGCTATTTGCAATATAACAATTCCCTCCTAAGAAGTCTCAATGGCTTTCTGGTCCTTATTTGTCTTTCAATCACCCAGGTTCTACTTCAAGTCGTTGTACTTCATGCACATAGGCCGTTGGGCCTTTGCCAGAGCTGTACCTGCCATCTTGAATACCCAATTGTCTCAGTTACTCTTCTCTCATTGATGGGACAAATATCTGACACCCAAAATGAAGGAAGGAAAGGTTTATGTAGCTTATGGTTACTAAAGGTTTCAGTCCACACTCAGCTGGATCCGTGGCAAGGAGGCACATGGCAGAGGCCAGCAGTTCATGGCAGTGGAACAGCAACAATGGCAGCCAAGGGAGAGTCTGTCTCTGTCTCACTTATGTTACATTCAGGGCTATCAGTCCCAGGTTAGGTGTAGCACTCACACCCATAATCTTAGCATTACCAAGTCCTATACTCCCAGTAGATCACTCATAACTCCAGTGGATCATGAGTTAATCTCAAACTCTCTAAGTCCCCACCCCATGACTGTATGATGCTCTAGAGGACAACTAGACACAGACCATAGCGCCCATGCACTTATCTGCCAACACCTGCCTTGTTTGAAGATCATGTTCAAGTCCTGTCTATTGCATGAAGGAGCTTTCTCTAGGTCTAGACAAGTAGTCCTCCCCTCTGCTCTCTACATTGAGCTCCACCTCCTGGGGATGAATTAGAATCAGCAAAGTCAGTAATCTCTGCATATAGGTACTGCATGCATATTTTTATTTTTATTTTTTTTTCTGCTAGGAGATGGGCTACACTAACTGAAGACCAGACTCAGATCACTATTATTCTTCCAGATGAAGATATCCCTTTAATCTCTGCTTTCTAATGTCATTATGCTACCACAAAAGAATGCCATTTAACATTTAAAAAGGTAGCAAGAAAAAAGTTTCACACAAAACCATCATCTTCCAATGAAAGAACTCGGTTTTATGCAAAGCTCAGAGAACCATCCAGTTTGCTCTCTCTGCTTTGGACTGAGGAGGGTATTTTCACAGACCAGCTTATGGAGAAATAATAACGATCTTCAGCCAAGCCCAATCACCGGCCCGGTGTGGTGGAAATACACTGCCAGGCTCCACCGAAGCCTCCACTCCCTAGCTATGCATCAGACTCTGAGGTGAGTGTTTCCCACATAGATTGCC
Organism: Myocastor coypus; assembly: GCA_004027025.1. NCBI lineage: Eukaryota > Metazoa > Chordata > Mammalia > Rodentia > Myocastoridae > Myocastor > Myocastor coypus. The sequence goes on from PVJA010019112.1 coordinate 15,383, forward strand.
GAATTCTTTTCCACAGCCCTGGAAAAAAGAGATAATTACTGTGACCATTTTTCCAATGAGGCTTAGAAAATCAGTAGTCAGCCCAGGTCTCATTTTACTCCACAGATGGTGAAGTGGTTGGACAGAGCTTATGATATAGAAGAGCTGGACCCCCAAACCTTTGCTCTTTGCTCGATTCTATGCTTTGCATCCTAGAATTGCAAATATTTCTATCCTGCTTGCATAAAAGACACAGCCCTCTCTTTCTCCCCCTCATTTGTATTCATAGTGTATAGACATTAATTCATTTATCCAACCAATACTTAGGAAGCACCAGTGATCTAGGAGGCCCTGTCCTAGGTGCTGAAATGCAGTGATAACCCGGACAAACACTGCTGCAGCTCTGGTGGAAGGTGTGTTCTAGCCCGTGCACAGCTGTCTAATGATGAGCAAACTGTACAAGGCCTTGTTAGCAGCTCCTTACTCAGTTCCAACAGCCTTTTTTCAAGAGCAAGGCGACAGCCAGGTGTGTACAGATGTTGGAAAGTGCCCTGGGCCTCTCTGGGCTCAGTAATTACCTGGTTTCTTTAAACTGCCTGTCTTTGCTATGGAAATTGATGAGCCAAAGGCTCTTTTTAGACTGACAAGCCCCCATACCTCAGCTCCACTTGATTTATTAGAAGAAGGAACTGAATTTTAAAAGGGACAGATGCAGTATTGATTCTACAATTTAAAATATGCCTCCCTTGCTTCTCTGCTTGGCCCCAACCCCCAATTGCTGCAGAGCAGATCACAGAAAATTTTTCTCTTCAATGACTCATTTCATCCTCTCAGCCACGCTCTGATCTCAAGCCCCTTCAAACCTGCTTCTCCTTTTCTCTGCCTCCTTGTGGCCTCTACCTGCCTTGATCTTGCAGTTCAGGTGATCTGTCCAGATTGCTCTCTGCTCCAGCAGCAGACAGCCCAGAGGTTATGGCAGCTGCTCCAAGCCATTTGGCCTTTAATGCTGAGCAGCTCCCAGGTCAGCTCATCTCTGGATGTCCTGTGTCCCTGGAGACTATGTCTCAAACTCAATAACTTCACACCTCAGGCCTCCAACCAGAATGATGTCATGTCCCTGGCATACAGATCATATCACAGTCAATGGGAACTTCACAGGCCTGTGTCTGACACACCTGTCATAGCCCAAAGGATTCTTGCAGAATTTCTCAATGAAATCACTACTGATATCTTACAACAGCAAATTCTCCATGCATGGAGCTCCCTTGTATGGCAGAAAAACTTAGCATCCCTGTGTTTCTGCCCTGAAAATAAATTTGACAACAGCTGTGTATGTCCCCACAATAGTAAAATGTCTTACCCAAAAGTGCATTTCAGTGGCAGGGTAACCTCAATTTCAGAAGATCCAGACTACCTTGGTGACAAATCCTCCAACCCTAGCCCAACTGTCAAGCTTAAAACAGATCTGTGATACAGTGTTTTCCCAGTGGCACCTGAGTTTGCATTTTCACATAATTCAGTGGCTTGTAACTTCTTAGCAACCCCTACTATCAGAAGGGGGTTGTTTACGAAGTCAAGAAAGAAGAAAATAGTGGCCCTAGAATGGCTTCAGGTATTTGTCCCCTGTCTGACAAGTGAGGACTAGGGCTGGTGGCCTGGGTGAGGCTGGACTTTAGGATTGGTCCTGGTACCTGCAGACTTAAGTGATAAGAATAACAGGTTATCTAACGCATCTCACCAGCCAGGATTCAGGAAGGGGGAGAGCTCATGGCGGTCCTGTCATGAAGGAACCCTGCACGGGATGATCTGGACAAGGCTACTGCAGAAAAGGGAGACAGTGGACTGTGGGAATCCACCACTACTTCTTTCTTACATGAGAGCATCCTCAAAGAAGAGAATGGAGGAACAGACCAGAGGACGTTCAGGAACATGCACTGGAGCCAGTCCACGGCATCACTAGATCTAAGTGAAAAGAAGCATGATGCCCTCATTAGAGTCTTCCCAAGCAACATTCAAAGGCAGTTAGTGGAGGAAAGTATGTACAGGCTTTCTCATCAGTGCATGGCCAGGCTGAATCCCAGTCCTGCCTCTGATTAGCTTCAGGGCCTAGGACAAGGGACTTATTTTGAGGGTCAGTCTCCTCATCCATGGAGGCTTCCAGAACACATTTGGATCTCTTCTCTATTCCCACCAGTTGAGGGAAGCTTGAAGCAGAGCCGTGGTGCACTGTGGTTATGCTAAGGGTGGGGACAAAAGGCTCAGGCAAGTGAGCAACTGTGGGCAGGAAATCCTGGAGGGGTAGTGGGCCCTGAACACAGAAGAACATTTGGAAACATGAGCTCTTGCTCTGTGCAGTAAGAAGTGGGAAACACTTTCGCCCTAAGGCTAATGTGAGGAGCAAGAAGAACACTTGTGGGAGTTTCAGAAAACAGGTGGGGAAGGACAAAGTCATCAGAGGAGGGCAGGATGACCTTGTCTCGGTGTACTGGATAAAGAAAAGGACAGTGCCGGTGGGGTCATGATGGGCTCCAGCAACTGTGGCCATGAGATTGCGGCTCTCTATGGAGAGAAAGGTAGTAGGCTTAACTCTAACTACCTGTGGGTACCAGGAGTGCAGAGAGCTGCCCTGATCTCTCACTTCCAAATCACTACGTTGCACTAGGGGAGGGCTCTGTGGCACAGTAAGGGAGCCAGCTCCGCTTCCCAGCTGTCTTTGAGAGCAGTCCTGTTCAACACTCCCAGCAGGGCCTTGCAAAGAACTGATTACAGGCAACAAAGAAGCTGGCAAGTAGACCCTTGCTTTCCTGGTCCCTGAAATTGGCTTCACTTCAGATTTTGAACTAAGTTGGATGAGACAATATATAAGGCAAAAACCAAAGGCATCAAATAATAATGCAATGAGCAGCACTGTATTTACTCCCAGGTGAGGGCATGTGGCACTGCTTATAGGGTCGATGCCGCCACGTTGTCTCCTAGTATAACCCCCTCTGAACACCATCAGTCTGGAATTCAGGCCTTGCTATTCCCACAAATGGCTTGATAGCATTCTTATGTACTCATTTATTCCTTAGCAATATATGATTGGTTTTGCATGTTTCCAAACATTATATCAATGGTAGCATAAAATCAGCATTTTGTCTACAGCTTGCCTTTTTCCACTCAACATTATATTTGTGGTGATTTATCCATGTTGACATGGGTAGCTCTGGTTTACTACTTTTCTCTGCTGAAACTTTTATTATTTTAGAATGCTATAATTCACTTATTTATTTCAGTTCATAGATAATAGAGCCGTTTTTCCCTGAAGCTTTTCTCTGTGAATATGGAAATAGGCTGGTTCCACACACAAAAAAAGATGTTCCCAGTCTTCTCCATCCCTTGCTCCTTATTTTTTAGCTTCTACCCTCCCCATACCCACAGCCAAGCCACTCCACTCTGTGCTAAGACAATTGATTTCTCCTCAGTCTCTTGTTTCTGAGAAGGTTTGAAAATTGCGGTATTGATTTAACCCCTGTGCTATGGCCCATATCTAAAAATCCCCTGTGAGCCTCATATGCTCATAGGCACAGCTTTGAAGAAGTGACTGAGCCATGGGTGTGATACTATATTAGTTCACTGGGTTAGCAAAGCTCTGGGTATGGGTGATGGACTTACTAAAGAGGCAAGGCCTACTCTAGGTGGGGAGAGCACCAACCAGTAGGTTTGTAGCTGAGTTGAGTAAAAAGCAAAAGAAGAAGAGAGTTGCAGCAGTTTCACTCTGCCGTGTCGTGAACTCGTTTCTCTTCTGCCATGCTGCACTACCTGAAACCCCTGCCATCTGTGAGCTAAAACCAAACCTCTCCTCCTTTAACTAGTGGATGTAGGTTATTTTGGCCCAGCAATGAGACAGCTACTAAGATACCTTGGCAATGCCTCCAGGACCTCTACTTCTCTCATCCACGTCCAGACAGGAAGTGATGAATTAGTAACCCACCCCATTAATTACATGAGGTCCAGAGTGGTTGCCACTGGGCTATTACTGCAAGCTCCAACAGTCAGAGGAGGGGCCTGACTTCTTTCATGCTCGAGCCCAGCCCAGTCATGGACTTGGCCCATTGCATAATTTATTTTAAATAAATTCTCCCTGGATAAGTTCATGGATTAATGCTTTATGGAGGAGGAGGTCTCAGGTAACTGAAATTATTTATACTTCACTTGCCTTGACCCTCACTTGGATGTCTCCAAGTCCTGCTCCATGGGTGCATGCCATCTCAGTAAATCTCATTCAGCTGCCAAGCCTTCCACACATGAACAGTGGCAAAAGTTGGTAAAGTCTTCTAAGAGACAGAAAACACCGAATCTGCTCATGCAGGATGAACCCCAGGTTCCCAGTCATGTAAGGACTCTCAAGGGAAACCATATACTATTGTTGGTCAGCCTGATGCACCCTGAATGAGGGCTCCGCAGAGCTCTCAGCCTCTAGACGGCAGGGAAAGTGCTCTTCTCTCATACTGAGGTGGCTTTCTGATACACAGCCAAGGCTGCAGCTGAAATTATGTGATGCAGTGCTGTGCCTGAGGGAGGATGTTGACAGGAGGAAACAGGCGCAAACACAAAGGGCTCTTGACAAAAGAAGGAACAAAGGAGCCAAAATGCTGGTGATCATGAGGAGGGGTTGGGACTGAGATGCAGTCCTGGGAAACTACAGTCAGAGAGCAGGCAGGTCTTCCTGTGGAAGAAGAACCACTGAATCTGGAGACAAAGACTTGTGATCAGTTCTGTCACTATACTTACTAACCAAAGACCTCATCTGTTAAGCACCTGCTGGCTAAAAGGATGTGCCAACTACAGCCAGGCATATGAGGTATCCTATGCAGCCCTCGATTAAAACGGCACATCAGCGTAGGCTACTCAAGCCCACAGACTCCACCAGGAGGATGCATCCCAAACACACGTGTGGTACAGCCGCAGTGCTCTAGCTCCTCCCTGGACCCGCAGTCCATTGTGATCCTCTCATTGTGCATTATTGGACAGAGGAGGATAATGCATGGGAGGCTGAGGCCCACTGCTCCATAGTCAGTGGGAGTACTGCAGTGAGAGCCCTGGGTGTCCAACTTTGGCTTAACAAGTCGCCCTGGAGATTATGAAGTAATTGTTGAGGAGAAGGTGTTTTAGCTGAGCCCTGCCAGTTTTTGCTAAAACCTCGGAGTCTAGACCCACTTCCTTGGAGATTCTCTACTGATTCCATTTCACCTCAGGGGATGTTTGAGGAAATGCTGGTGTCCATTAATTCATGCATTAGTAGATTCATTTAATAAATATCAAACTCCCACTGCATGCAAAGTGCCCTTTGAGGCTCTGTAAAGGCAAGGAAGGTAAAAGTACAGGGCCTTTGGTTTTCAAATGCTTACGCTGGAATATGCAAATGTTCACAGCTCAGTGCAATAGCTGTTCTGAGAGGTGCAGCAATAAGATGCTTTGGACGTGAAGGGCTTTCCTGGTGGAAAGCACACCTGGTCATTCAGCGGTAGGTATGTGCCGTAGTTTGCAGCTTGGTACAACTCATGTCTTTAGTTTTTTAGGGATAGAATGGAATCACAAGCAGATTACTCTATTTTTTTGTAGTCTGACTCGTTTCCAGCTCCTGTTTCAGAGTTCTTTCTGACAAACACTGGGTGCCAGCAGAAAGGTCGCCCATGCATGGGGATTAAGATGTGGCCAGGTGGACAGAACTCAGGAGCTTGACCCAGAACTGGCTTGGAGTAGGACAGCCCCTGCTGTGTGTGCCTTCAGATGCAGTTCATTCTCCAGTTGGCCTCTTTCGCAGACACCTGGAGTTTGAAATTGGCAGTGTCATCAAAGGCAGGCTGGTGCCTGCATTACAAAGGGGCTGCATTCCCTCTTGTTGATAAATAAATCCTCTTCCTCCACAGCCAAACTGGTGGGTTTCATTGTAGTTGGTCTGCACTCAGTGGAAAGCTAGGCCTGGAAATACTGCATCCTTCATCTCAGAAATATTAATTAGTTTTCCATGATGCTTTATTTTAATCATGAACAAATGAGATCAGTGGGAGCTAGCAAAAGGAAGAGCTGGGGGAAGGGAGCAAATGAGAGGAAGAGTTAAGAAAGAAGCACTAATAATGTGGCGGGGAGGCAGCTAGAAATGGGAGGCAGACACGAGAAAGTGACAGAGGGAACTGCTGTTTCACTGATACCGGCCTTGTGCTAGTAATAGTACTAGGTTGTTTGCTTACATTATTTCTGTCAACCCTACATCCAGTTTGCATTATTATCCTGGTTATATAGAGGAGCAAATGAAAGCCCAGAAAAATGAGATGCCTTTCTCAAGGTCAAAATCTAATAAATGGAAAATCCAGAGTTTATACCCCAGTTTTTTGACTCCACATGTGAACCTCTGTCAACATCGACTCAACCTTCCACAAATATTTATCCAGCAATTATTGTGCCTCAGGCATACACCAGTCACAGAACGTGCAGTCTCTGGGTCTGACAAGTACACGAAGTGATCCTTGGCTCAACCTTAGTGAACTGAGGAAGGCTTCTCATAGAAGGAACAATGAAAGCTTTGCCTGGAAAAATCTGAAGCAGCTATCTCAGCAAAAGAAATAAAGGATGTAGGAAGGGGGCTGCACACATAACTTGTGGGTAGAGCACTATGTCTAGTGAGTTGGAGGCTGTAGGTTCAATCCTCAGCATCTTCCCACAAAAGAGAACATGGGAGGGGGCCAGCCAAATAGCTCAGCAGATTGAAGTGCCAGCAAGCAGGTACAGGGGCCAGGAGTTCCATCCCCCAGCCTCCCGGGCCAGCCCTGCTTCCGGTGCATGAAGAGATAGCCATGGAGACTGGGCATGATGCCACATGCCTATCATCCCAGCTCTGGGGAGACTGTAAACAGGCATCTGTTTATATGAGTCTGATCTAGTAGTGAGACCCTGAACACCTTGTAGACCCTTCCTTAAATACAGAAAAAGAAAGAAGAAAGAAAGAAAGAAAGAAAGAAAGAAAGAAAGAAAGAAAGAGGGAGGAGAGAGGGAGGGAGGGAGAATATGGGAGGAAAGAATATCAGATCAATATAAGAAAAGGGCTAAGTAGAGGGTGAGAGTCCAGAAGCTACTATAGTAAATGCAAAAGTGTCTCAAGCTAGAAGTAAGAGAGGCTTAAACCATCACCAGGCCAGACAAGAGAAGCCAGGGCAGGCAGAAATCATACACCATCGTCTCTGCTTGGATTTCGCCCTGAGGGTGATAGAAACCTAGGAAAATGTTTGCATTTTCAGAAAGATCTTTCTGATTATAATGTACAGGATGGATTTAAGAGGGGGTGGGGCTCTTGCAGTTGCCCAGGTGAGAGGTAACTGCAGCCCTGCACAGGTTGGTCACTGTCATGACTGAAAAACCCAAAGACCACAGGCCTCATGCAAACTTCTCCAGCTCATTTTCTTTGGGCAGCTCATACACCATGAGGCCGGCTGACAGAGGAATGATGACACCCTCTAAGTCCCTAAAGGAAGGACCTTAGAGAAAGGACAGTGTAGAAAAGGTACAATCAATATTTGCTGCCTTTTTTATTTTTAAACAATCTATAAGCACATATTGAAACCTCCGGTCATGCCAAATGGTCTTTGAGATGCTGTAAGGATATCTTCCAATTTTTTATCTTCAAAAAAGCAGCTGGAAAACACACTTTCTTATAAAAATACCCAGAGCTGGATACAATTATACAGTCCTAGAAGTCCAGCTACTCAAAAGACTGAGGAAGGAGGATTGCAAGTTTGAGGTCAGCCTGGACAAATTAGGAAGATCCTACCTCAAAATAAAAATAATAATATGAAGGGCTGAGGATGTATTTTAAAACTTCTTAGGTTCAATTGCCAGTACCAACTCTCCCCCAAAAGCAAGCAAAACGCTAGACAATATGCATCAGAGTGGCATACACAAGGAAAGGGATGTGAAAAAGTAAGTTATGTTGGCATGATTACGGATAAAAGAAGGTAGAAGAGGAAAAGAAAGAATATTTAATACATACACTCTGTGTCTGTTATGGGTTGAAACAGGTAAGTAGAAGCAGTAAGCCTAACATCCTCAAAAGATCTTATTGAGAAATTGTAAATACTATTGATTAAGCTAAGGCCAGATCAAACTGGATTAGAGTGGGCTCTAATTCAATATGATTGAGAAGATGGGCATGCAAAGGCAGAGCAGAGTTTGGAACTATACTGCCACAAGCCAAAAAATACCTGGTGCCATGGAAAACTGGAAGATATTAAGAAAGGAGCACTCATCACAAGGTGCTAAAGGGAGCATGGCCCTGCCAACACCTTGATTTCACACTTCTGATCTCTAGAGCATTCAAAGCACACATTTCTGTTGTTTTAAGCCATCTGTTTTTGCGGTGCTTTGTTATGGTGGCCTTAAAAAACTCACGCTGTGCATCACATTTTGTACTCCCCAAACTGCACAAATCAGAGAAGTTTAGTTCCCTTTTCTAGGTCTGCAATCTGAAGCCCCAGAATCAGCATGCCAAATCATTCTCCTCCAGTAAATGATGGTTCTGTTCTCAGTTACTGGCAGTACAGGTGGTTCTGGATGAGAACTTAAAATGATAAGTAAGAAATTGAAGTCATGGACTCTGATCACATGGAGTGTAGGAAAGCCTTCCTCGATGACATCATGCTTTGTTGTATTCCCCAAGAGAAATGAATGCTTACTGGAGGCCAGGCACAGACCTGAGATTGAAGAAAAATCAGGGTTGATCCAAACACCACTGCCCCTGAGGAATTCCCATTGTGGCAAAGGGGGAAAATCGTGTGAACAGATGCAGTGAGTGGAGCAGTGCGTCAGCTGTACAATCAAAACTCCTGGAAATACAGCTCTGGGCTCTTCCTTACTTGTCTAATCTGGAGACAGCTTAGCAGTAAGGCACCCAGTGACTTCACAATAGCTTGCAAAAGAACCTTGACTGCATGAAATGAGTGCAGGATGCTTCAGACAGAAGACTGTTAATTCCCAAATGGGAAAAAATAAACAGGAAGAGTAAGAGTGGGAAAGCGCAACTGGGGTCATAGAAATACTGTAAGCTTGCCTGAAATGGATGTGAATAATTTCTTTAAAGATCATGACACTTGGGCTAGACCTGAAGGTTGAGGGAGAAGGTCTGGGGGGAGGATGGATGAGGTATGTATAGCTGACAACCTAGTGGTACTTTCTCCTAGAAAGTCCTCTACCGAATGCCAGCACCACCAAAACAAGGACCCAGGCTACTCTGATGGCTGCTCTACACTGCATACCCAGGAGGCATTGGGGGGGGGGGCTCAGTAGTGATGGGTACACTGATGGAACCAGTTCCATTAGGAGGAGACTGTAGGTGAACTGCACTAAGTGTCTCTGGGTGTGTGGCTTCTGTCTCACAAGCACTCACTCCTTCTCTGATGAAATGTCTACCCTGTGCTCCCTTCAAGGCTTCAGAGATGGGTAAGTTCAGCTAGGGGTTCAGAGTAGATGAAGAAGGTGTAGAGGTAGCACTTTGCCTATTTATCATGCTGTGATGGCAGTGACAGAGTGAGGGAGGGCACGCAGGCTTGGTGGAGGAAGTGACAATAAGCCACGGCATAGAGGACGCAAGGGAGAGGAGGCTGACAGAGGAGGGAGGGTGATGTCCTGAAAGCAGTGTATGAAAAATAGCTTGCCACGTTCTAGGGGGCTGTAAGCACCGTGATATGGAGTGCACAGTGGGGGCCATGATTCAAGGTGGGGGTGACCGGCAGGACACACAGGGACCAAGCCACCCAGGTGTGCAGAGGGAAGAGCCTGGGTTTTATTGAGAAGTGATGGAAAAGCTGAGTGGGTCTAAATATCCAGGTGCTGCTGGCCACTTTTTTGCAAGTCCACTCAGTAGCCAGGACCTTGGGCCCTGGAAGGGCAAGAGCCTTATTCCCACCGACCTCCAAAGTGAGGACTTGAAAACAAGAGCAGAAGGAAAGAAAAGACATGCAGCAGTGCCTTAATTTAACATTCTTCTTCACTTTTTTATCAATTGGTGATTAATAGGTATTACATTTCCCCCCTAATCCATCCTCAAGAGAGGTGTTATAATAACATGTCAGGAAGGTGTGGATAAGCGGCATTATAGAGCTGAGTTTATAATGCAGTTTGTAACAGATGCTAACGTCCCGATTATGTATTCCAGAATCATTTATACCCGGCTCCATGGCACGGGAAGGCTCCTTACATCATAATTCTTCAAAGCAGTTGCTATTAATCACTCATTCATTATTAAAACACATTGTATTCATTCTGCTCAGGAAAAGGGGCAGGGTAGTCTCTGTTTATCCAGCTCTGGCATCTCTAGACACTGTCAGCCTCAGCTCAGAGGAGCATCCAGCCCTTCAGGATGGCTGGGAGCTGGGAAGACATACTCCTACAGGGAAAAGGGCACAGCAGTCACAGAAGGGGTGGCTGTACCCCATGGGGTCGCCCATTCCATTGAGAGCGGGCTGAGTGCTTCCTCTCCTCACTTCTCCCTCTAGGTAGAAATTTCCTCTTTCTAATTATGAATTTGGAGGGATCCCTTCTTACCCCTAGGCCTCTGCCGAGAGGTCCTGGCTGCCTAGGATGCTACCTGAAGGCTCACTTGTACATAAGAAGCTACAGGATCTCAGAGTTGAATAGCAAGGCCCTCACACACCAGTACCTTATCATCTAGGGCTAGTTGGGCAACCTGGCATGAGTAATCTAACTTTTTTTGCACCCCTGGTTTTCATCAGTTGCACAAAGGGGTTGCTAACCATAGATGCCCCTCGCATCTAACAGAGTTGCTGTTAGCATAAAATTTATGCTGTTAGCATAAATTGTGTCTGAGACACAATTTACATCAAGTCCTGTTAGTAGTTATTGAATGAAAGCTCCTAGGCATGGGGCACTATCCCGTGTATTGAAAGGCACTCATCACTCATTCCTTCCATAAACAGTTTTGAGTATCCCATGTGTGCCAGGTACTGTTTTAAGCACCAGGTGCACAGAATCACATAGGGCACAGCCCTTCAAGGATCCCACCCCTGGGAAGGGCAGCATTTTTAAAACAATGATGAGGACTGTGGGGCCCTGGGAGTCCCTCTGTCTTCTCCCAGCACCTTTGCATTTTGCTTTACAATCTGATTGGTACTTGCATTGGTCAGCTTTTCATTACTATAACAAACAAATGAGACCATCAACTTTAAAAGAGAAAAAGGGTTGTTTCAGGTTCTCCCTTTTAGAGGCTTTAGCCCATGATGAGTTGACCCTGGTGTGGCACATCATGGCAGGAATGTGGGAGAGCAGAGCCACACACTACATGGACCAAAAGTAAAAGAGAAGTGGAAGGGACTGAAGTCTTCCTATTCTCTTCAAGGGCACCCCTCCAATGACCCAAAGACTCCCAGCGGGCTGCATTCTTAGAGGATGTCCTCCCAATTGAACCAGGCTGGTGCTCAACCATTAGCACCTGGGCCCTACGCAGACAGCCCACAGTCGAGCTTTTCTACTGTCTAGCTCATTGAGGGCTCACCTTTCAAGTGACAAGGACTACAACGTCATCTTCTGCTGTAAGAAATACACCATGCTCCCCATTCAGCGTCAAGCCAGTGTCCAGGTTTTTGATGGGTCCTTTAATGAAATATTTCAGCCTAAAATGCACAAGGGCTAACTTAACAATTAAATAAGAATTTCAAAAGCCCGTAAATCATTTCTTTTGCACCACCAGGTTGTAACCACTAATCAAATATGATGTCTATGATTCCTATAGGTATTTCTGTAAATACAGTACACAACTGCACACCTGTACACAGTAAATGTCATGTTTATATATATAGATTTTGAAATCTTATACAAGTAATTCCGTATTGTATATCTCTGGCAGGTTGTTTTTTTTAAGGAAAACATTTTATTATTAAAAAGTTCAAATATTGACAAGTAAGTAGAATAGTATGCTAAATTCCCAACAATCTATCGACGAGTCCTACAAAATTATGGGCATTCAGCCTTTCTTGATTCACCGATTACCAACATCACACTTCTCCCTCATCATTCAATAATTATACTTTACAACTCTATACTTGAAAAGATGCCACAAACATTTAAATGCACACATCTCAGGAGCAATGTTTTATTTATTTTTGGTGATGAGGATCAAATTGAGGACGTTGTGCTTGTCAGGCAAGCACTTATGCTGTTGAGCTATTCCCCAGGCCCTCAGGAGCAATTTAAAAAAAAATAGATACATCATGTATTCCCACCCACAGGAAGACATAGGACATCCACTGCCACACACAAAAAAAATTGTCTCCTTTGTCAAATGTCCTCTTTTGTCTCTCACCCTCACAGTTCTCAGGATAACACTGGTCCTCTGCACCTCAGATTGTGTTTTCCTTTTCTATATCTTCAGAAAAATCCAATCAAGCAGTACATTATTATTTGTGTCACTTTTAGGGATAGGGCTCAGCATTCTAATGCAGGTCTCTCCATGTTGTTCTAGGTATCATTCGATGATGTCTTCCTACAGCTATGTAATACCACAGTATATGAATACAGCTGATCTCACTTATTCACTCGGGCCGGTCCCAGTTCTTGTGAATGAGGTTGCCATGAACATTTTTATTCAGTACTTATTGCATCCATTTCTTTTGTATTGCTCTTAAATAAAGGAGTAAAATTCCTAGAATAAAGGGTAAGAGTATTTGAACATCACATGAAATTTACTAGACAGCTTTCCAAGGGAATGGTGCTGTTTTGCATATTCTACAGTGATGTGTGAACACTACCAGTGTTTCTCATGAACAACTGCTATGAGGTGGTATTTCATTAAGGCTTTTGCCCTTTTGTATTGAGTTGTCATTTCATGGTTGAGTTAGAAGGGTTTCTTAAATGTTCTGCAAAAAGCTTCTTGTCAGAAATATGTGTTGGAAAGAGTTTCTGCAAGCATATATTTTTTTTTTTATAATATAACTTTTGTGGCTAGAGATTTTCCTTCTTTTAATTTTTATAAAATCTGATTTATCACCTTGCAATTTTATTGTCAATGTTTTACAAATTTTGTCTTAGAAATCTTTACCTTGTTTGGGAGACGGGTGTGCCAGGGATTGATGTTGAGACCTTGTGCTTGCCAGGCAGGTTCTTAAGCCCCCAAACTACATCCCTGGCTCCCTTTCCCTACTTTGTGAAGAAATCTTTCTCCCGTTTTCTTCTATAAACTTTAGAGCTTTCAGCTTCTTCATTTAGATTTAAAATTCACATCTAATTAAATATAGGATGGCGTGAGATCAGGGATAGGGCCCATTTTCTCTTCACTAAAGGAAGCTTCTGTCTGACCAAAAGCTATTGAGAAGGATTTCTCTTTTGAGTGACTTTGCTATTTTTATCAAAACTTAATTTTCCATAAACATATGCAACTATTTATATGCTTTCTAATTTGCTACATTGATTGATGTGTGCATCCTTATGCCTATATCAAACTATCTTCATTACAGAAACTTTACATTAAAGCTTGAAGTCAAGCAGTATGAATTCTTTTTCAGGCTTGTTTAGGCTATTCTTGGTCATTTGTGCTTGCATGCAAATCTTAGAGTTATCTATTTCTATTTTTAAAAAGTCTTTTGCAATTATGATTACAATTATGTTGAATTATGTATCACTGTGTAAAATTTAACATTTTTACAATATTGAATTTTCCAACACAAGTATATGTCTATTTATTTAGGACTTTAACATTTTTCATGGCAATTTCTTAGTTTCCAACATAGAGGATTTACATATATTTTGTTAAATTTATCACTAAGTTCTTTGTATTTTTATGATACTGTGAACAAAATTTTAATTTTATTTTTCATCATTTATTTCCCATATATGAAGATACAATTTAATTTTTATCATAAGGTATTGGTAAATTACTTACGAGATTCTAGGAGCTTTCTTTGTGTATTACTTAGGATTTTCTTATAAAATATGATACTGTCTATAGATTTGGATTCACTAAAATACTTTGCAACATTAATATCTTATAATATCAAATTATTTTGTTGATATATCTTAATTATAATAATTATAAATTTATCATGAATTTATTAAATTCATTCTTCAATTTCATATGCTTTTCATTTTTCTTGCCTTATTGAATAGGCTAGAGTCTCACACAATGCTAATGTAAGATTTCACATTCTGGCTTTTTGTGTGAACTTAAAGGTAAAACACCCAGTGTTTCACATTTGAATATTAGTTGTTGGGATTTCATAAATACAGCTCTACAAATGTAGGGTAGTTATTTGACAGAAGGCATCTACTGTAGTTGACTTCAAATATCTATCGTGAACATTGTTTATAGTGCTCATGATATTCTATATTTGTATATTAGTTACATAGATTACATTCACCTTTGCTGAACCAAATTTGTATGTTGGGAAAACCTTTTAAACGGTTATGATAGTGTATACATATTTATTTCTAAAGGTTTATATTCATGGTGTTGGTTAAGGTATATTTATTCTTCTACTGTACTCTGGTAAAGCTTTTGTAACATGAACATATATGTTCCCTAAAATTCATTCAGTAAATCACTAAGAACAGAGTTGTCTTGTGAGTATATTTTGATTTACAATCTAACTTCAGAGGCTGGGGAGATTACTCAATGAATTAAGTACCTGAATGGCAAGCACGAAGGTCTGGGTTCGATCCCCAGTACCACATGCCACACCAGCCCTGAATCCCCTGAAACCGGGCATGGTGAGGAACACCTATAATTCCAGAGTTGAGGAGGCTCACAGGAAGATGACTATGAGTCCAATCTGAGTTATAGAATTTGTGGGCACAATGTTTTCCATAAAGTTTTCTTGTTATCTTTTAAAAGATATATGATTTGTAGGGATGCATTTTAATTCCTATCATGATACAATCATTTCTGTTCTCCATGTTTTTATTGTTGTTATTCATTTAGCCAGAATGCATTGTATTTCTTTCCTTATTTTCTGGTTTTTAAAAACAATTTCTGCTCTTATCTTTGTTATTTCCTTACATGGTCTTAATTTAGTTTTAATTTTCTTGGCTTTCTTTCTGAGCTCTGTGGTAGAAATTTATTATCTTACACCTCTTTTCTTAATTTCAACATCAGAATGTAACAATTTTCCCCTCTGAGAACTGATTTAACTTCATCTCTCACCTTTTTAATCAGATGTTAATTAGAAGTTGAAAAATCAATCAAGGCAAAATTATAAGAATAAAATAATACAAAGAACAGTCGAAATTCTTTGTATAGATAAAACCTTGTTGATATGACTTTCCATTTGCTTGAATTTTCTGTAGGTGTGTGGTTTCTGAAACATCTGAGGGTAATTTACATATATTATGGACTTTTACCACCAAAAACTTCAATGTGTGTTTCAGAAGCAGGAATATTGATATGGGAGAACTGCAATTCTAAAATTCACACATTTATATTTATGCTATACTTTTACCTAATATAGTCAGATTTTATTAGTTTATTCAATAATGTACCCTACAACATCTTTTTCTACAATAGGACAAGACTATCTAGTTACTCACTATCTTTACTTTTCAGTTATGTGAAATAATATAGCCTCTCCTCATTTGGAATGAGAATAATCTTTCTGACTTTATAGCAGTTATTTATTTTGCATTTTCTAATGTTTCTTTCTGACTAGATTCAACTCACATTCTCTATCAGATTATCAATCTATAGATACCAAAGTCTACCCAACATGGTTGGTGATAATTTGATCATCTGATCAGTATTTTCAGCATAAAGTTTTTTATTTTTATTTTTATTTATTTATTTATTTATTTATTTATTTATGTATTTTGTCTTTTTGAGACAGGGTCTCACTATGCAGTTGAGGCTGGCCTTGAGCTCACTTTTGTAGCCCAGGCTGGTCTCGAACTCACACCGATCCTCCTGCCTCAGCCTCCCAAGTGCTAGGATTACAGGCGTGCGCCACCACGCCCGGCTAAGTTTTTGATTTTTAAATTTTGCTAGTATTTGTGTGAGAGACAGTCAAAATCATGTAAGTATCTTTTTAAAAAAACTCATCCCTGGGCCAGCCAAATAGCTCAGCAGATCAACCCACCTACAAGCAGGTGCAGGGGCTGGGATTTAGCTTCCCAGGTCTGCCATGCTGGCCCTGCCCCTAGGGTGCATTGAGACAGCAACTGTAATCCCAGCTGTTGGGAGGCTGTAAACAGGCAGATCACTACAAGTCCAATCTAGTAGTGAGACCCTGAATACTCTGTAGACTCTTCCCTAAAATACAATAAATAAATAAATAAATAAATAAATAAATAAACCATCCCTTCTATGTTTAGTATCAATTGATCACTCTTGCATAATTGGTATTTGCCCTGAAAATTGAAAACTTACTTCCAAACTTAACACTCCTCCATATTGTCCTCACCAATGTAAGCAAGGAGTCTTTTTTGTTTTCTATCAACAGCTCATCTGTCTCTGCATCCATCCATTCATCCATCCACTCACCCACCCACCCGTCCATCCATCAGTCCATCCATCCACCCATCCATTCATCCACCCATTCATCCATCTACCCATCTATCTAAACTTTACATATTGATTGTATCATGAATATTGTTTTCTCTTGTTTTTCTATGGTTTATCATTCATTACTATCCTTAGTTACTTTGGTGATCAAGATGTCTCAGATTTGGTCCTTTGGAGCTTTTTACAGCCGGCCCCTGTGGCCTTGTGACATTACCCCATATTTTAGCATTTCCTTGTTTTCTTACATAACAACATAATCCAATCTCATTTTCTACTTATGTAGGTCCAGTTCTGGGATGTACTGTTTTTGTGAAAACACTTACTTTCTAAATGAAGAGCAGTATTAAAGACAAAAACATGAATTCTAATTGTATTTATTATTCTTAGAGTATATTTGCAAACTGGCCCCTTTCAGCAGAGCTAGGAAATGTTTGCATGTATTTATCCATGTACATGCATATGCTAACACACCTATATACACACTAACTCCTAAATGCATGAATGCATGAATACTTTACGTACACACAGACACTTAAATAAACACAGTTTATTTTTTTTATGTATTTGGTACAGGGACTCACAATGCAGACCAGAGTCCTAGTGATCTTCCTGTCTTCAGCCTCCCCAGGGCTGGGATTCCAGGCATGCGCCACCATGCCCTGTCTTGGTTGCCAGCTCAGTGCACCTGAGGGCAGGGCCAGCACAGCATATGGTGCCAGAGGTTGAACCCAGGCCCTGTGTTTGCCTAAGCAGAGACTTAGTCCGCTGAACTATCTCGCTGGCCAACGTGGTTTGGAAACATCTCAGATTCTAATCCATTGTCCATGAGACACTTGCTTACCTTTAAGCATTCCACACTGCAGGTGTGCTTCTCTTCTTTATAATGAGAATCTTGGCCCTCAATATCAATACATTTACTCCTTTTGTTCAGTTTGATAATACATTTAAAACAGATTTGGAGTTGCTTCTGTCACTCTACTATTAAAAACACATCCCCTAAGAGGAACTCAGGAATTATTTTTAGTTCTTCACCACAACTCTATTCTTTCCCAAATCAAGAGGTCACCATCCATTGTGTTCAAAGATATTTAGGGTGGTTCTCTCACTTTGGAATAGATATGGATTAATCTGAAGTGAAATTAGGTTCACTAGTCAATTTTCCTTTTGGTTTTAGGGTTCTCTCTATCTTGCACGACTTTGCTTTAATATCATTTGATTAGTAGTATCTTCCAAAAGTCAAACACCTGAAAAGGCATAATCAGAAAGTGTCACTCCTTCCCATACATTTCCGTTCTATTCCTTCCACCTTCACAAACATACCATGTACATATTCAATTTTACTGCTTGCAAAACCCTATTCTTCAAATATTTCTTTCTGAAAAGATAAAGAGGTCAAAGGACGTTGCCATTTAAAATTTCTTTATGTTCAGTCACAAAAATCTTCCTCATCTATTTCCAACCACTGCAGAATATTTTGTTTATTGAAGGTACCATAGCTTTTCTGCCAATGTTCTCTGCTTGAACTTGTAGGAAATTTCAATTCTATTTTGCAATTTTAAGTGACATTACAGGAAACATCATAATTTTCCAGGCACTCCTAAAAATGCTTTTTTTTTTTTTCTGTACTGGGAATTGAACTCAGGACCTTCCACTTGCCAGGCAGGTGCTGCACTACTGTGCTAGCTCACTGGTGAAATAGCTTCCACAACTTGTTTATGATAATTACCATAATTATTAACTTGATTGAATGAAGAGACCCCTGGAGAAGTATTCACTGATAAGTACATAGCTGAAGAGATTATTAAAAGGTGGGGTCCAGCAGGATGAGGTGATTCAGGAGATCATGATCTGCGTGACTATAAAGGGTCCTTGGCGCCAGGGAGATAGCTCAGTAGTTAAGAACTTGCCTGACAAGAGCAAGGGCCTGAGTTCAAAAGGTTCCTGGTACCACAAAAAAAAAAAAAAAAAAGAAGAAGAAGAAGTCCTTGTCTCTTCTCTGGCTCTTTCTGACCAGTACTGCTTCCTGGTCTCCATGAACTGAGCTTTCTCAACCACACTTTTCCACCATGATGGTTTTGTCATGATGCTAGCCAATAACCATGGACTGAAGCCTCTGAAACCGTGAGCAGAAACAAACTCTTCTCCCTTAGAAGTTGTGTCCATCACATATTTTGTCCCAGCAAGGAGAACTTTGATTAATTCATGGAGATATGCTACATCATCTTTACTATTTAGCTTGAAATATTCTACAATTGTCCTTGTTGTCTTCCATTGGACCTATGGTTTATTTAAAAACCCATAGTCTACTTCTGAGTCTGTATGTTCACTGATGTCCAAGTTAATTATGTCATGATAAGAAAATATGGCATATAGTATTTTAAACTTCTAAAATTATCCCAGTTTGTTTTCTTGCATTTGTGTTATGTGATGTATAAAGTCAACCTCAGCAACTACTTCTTTCTTACTCTCTGACATCCTCTCTAAAAAAATCCCCAGATTATCACAGGACCCACAGCATTGGCCCAAGTCCTATCCAGGAACAATTCTAGAAAAATTGTACTCTCAGGTCGCCCTGGGAAACACAGCTTCCCCCCGCCCCCAGCTGTGCTCTGGTTACCCACTGCCCACCTCCCAGCCCTCTGGCCTGCCTCTGCTTCCTCTGCCTCAGGATTGCTCATTAGCTTGGGATTAGCAGCTGCGTCAGCAGTGGGCAAGACAAAGCCCTGCAGCCCAGGGCTGTAGCTGCCGAGGTCTGGCTGGGGAGGGAGGGCTCAGCCGCCCTAGTGCCAGGCATATGTCAAATCCAATTTAGGAGAGGATCTTGTTAAGCCTCATTATCAGATGACAAGTCATCCTTTTTAAAAAAAAAAAAATCCGAGCTAGGAAGCTTTTGCAATGTCTACCAGGAACCCTGTTCAGGTCAGATAATGTTGCCTGTCAAGAAGAGATCTTTTATATGCCATCAGTCACTGGGTTCAAGGGGATTTGATTAGTCAGATAGGGCTTATATATATAAGCCTCGCTGGCCACTAATCGGTCTCTGCCTTTCAAAAGCTTTGTGACTCATTTTTGTCACCACTTAGTGCAGCATTTTTTCTAAGTAAATAACACAGAGCTTATTTTTATTCCTATCTTGTAATACTTTTAAAATGATAGGCATGAAAAAAATACATTACTTAGGAACTTCTGGTGATACAGTACTTTTGCGTGTTGCTGGTGGCAGCCCCAAGTATTCTAACATTTTTGACTCACATTTCAGACTTTTCAAGCTCGCTTGTCTTGTCTGTTTCGGTATGTGCCCTAGTTGAGTCCTACTGTGTGGCCAGTGTTTCCTGCTTAGCCTGCTCCCACTGATGTGGGGGGGTGGGGGTCCAGTCACCCGGCCTCTTCCATGGGGCCTATTGACTAGTCCTGGATTTTTCCCAGGCTGGTTACTATAGGGTCCCCTATTGTAACCACTTTGTTTTAAAGAGAATACAAAACATAGTAGCATAAAAACATTAGAAATGATATCAACTTTCACTGAACATAATTATAGGAATTCAGCAACGGTTGTTATTTTGCAGTAGGTCTTGATCTCACAAAAGTATACATACATCAACGTTGGACTTAATAGGTTTCTCAGACAGGAAAGTGGCACTAACGCTTATTACGTGTCTATCATATCTTCTCTTTGGTGTAGGACCCAAAGAGCTACTAATTCGGCCAAAGAAGCCTTTAACTCGTATTCTTAGTTCCTTTTTTGTGCAAGAAAATATGAATTAAAACAGCAGCTAGGTGACTGTTATGATTGGGGTCTAAACTGTTCTCCCAAAGAAAAAATACAGATATAAATAACATGTCCCCCAAAGCCTCACATGTTCAGAGATGGGGCTTTTGGAATGAGGCTGGATGATGAGGATTCTAAGAATCCATTAATAAACCCAGATTTCAAATAACATTATTGAGAATCAGACCAGATAACTATGGAGAGGTGCGAGGAGCAGAAGATGGGCCTAACTGAAGGAAGTGAACCACAGGGACGTGACAACGGCTGCTAGAACTTTCTCTCTAGCTCTTTCTGCCCTGTCTGCTTCCTGGTGCCCTGTAGTGAGCAGTTCTCCTCAGCTATGTCTTTCTGCCATGATGCTCCTGCTTTGCTGCAAGCCTAAAACCAGTAAAACCGGTGGCTGTGGACAGAAACTGTGAACCAAAATACCTCTGTCCTTTTCCCTAAGTTGTTTTTCTCTGGCATTTTGTCTCTGGGACAGAAAGCTGACTAACACAGAGACTTACGGAATGATGCATCGTTATGATGAAGCAAAATGTGTGTCTAAATACAGTCTGGCTCATTTCACCTTCTTTCTTCCCCTACAAAATTCTGCCGGGGAGGAAGGGCTTCTGTGATGACCACCTTCCCTGTGGTGTTATTCATAATAGCAGAAAGTGGGAAAGAGCAAAGTGGCTCATAATAGGAAAATGTTCTAGTAAATTATGGAAATTAACCCAATGGGTCATTTTGCCATTTTGCAAATGAATGTTAAGGATTATTTAGCAATATTAGGGACAGCATATTATACAACATTATGTCAAGAGAATAGAGTACAAAAGGATTTCTATATAATGACCAAAACTACATCAAAATGCATAATCCACATGGAAAAGTGCTCAAGTAAACTTGGAAAATAAACGGCCTTTAAAAACGGATGTCAATAATTAAAGGTGACTCCCCAAAGCAGTTGTCATGGCTATGAAATCGGATGTGAAGAAGGACATTATTTTTGGTGGAAGGAATAAAGTATTCAAAACGACAAGGCTGCAAATCTGAATTTTGGATCTCCCTTATTCTCAATTAATTTGAATAGTAACCGAACAATTTATGTCTCATCTCTGAGCTCCAGAATTTTCCTGAGAGGAAGGGGAAGGTAGAGAAAATAAGGTACTACCAAGGTAGTCTAACAAGCAATTATATAGAGATAAAATGTGCTTATAAAATATTAATGATAAAAGAACTATCCTCCCAGGGTCAAAGTGCAAGTTCAACAACTTTAAAATGTGTACACATGCTGGGCCTTACAGCAAGTCAAAAACCCCAGATGCATTCATTAAATAATTAATTAAATAATCAACTGAACCACATATATATATAAAATGGTTCATCTCAAACTCTTAGTGCCTCTGAACTTTTCTGTATGTTTTCAAATGCAAGAAAAATCTGAACAAGAAGAGGCTACAGACAGAAAGGTACATGTCTACATGGTGTCAAAGAAGCGGGTAAGTCGGGGAGTTTACTCGTTGTCCATATCATACTTAGCTCAAGCTGGTTGTCACTCAGACGCTTCACTAACACTGAATGCATTCTGTATTAATCCCTTCAGTGAAACCAGCATGGAAAATGGACCATTTATTGGTTCTCTGGGCATGTACAAGATAAAATGTTCCAGACTAGGGAGTAAACCTCCCCAAAGCTTTTGAGGATAAATAGTTTCACTCTGTAAGATGTTGTGAGCTTGTGTTTGTGTGAACGGTGCTTGGTGACTCCACTGGCTTCAATGTAATCCAACTCAATTGATAAGATGTGGTCTATTAAGGTTCCTGGACTGTCTATGGCTAGGCACCTGTACTCTCCATGTTTGAAATTACTCTGTATCTCAGTTACTATTCTCTTGTTGCTGGGATAAATACCCAACAACCAAAATGAAGGAAGGAAAGGTTTATTTAGCCCATTGTTACTGGAGATTTCAGTCCATACTTGGCTGGCCCAAGGCTGAGTGAAACAGGTCAGAGAGTATCCAGTTCAAGGCAGTGGGGCAGCAACAATCACAACAAAGGTAACTGACCAACCAGGGTGACACAGAGCAACAGAGAGAGTCTGTCTCTCTGTTACATTCAGGCTCTCTGCCTCAGCCTACCCACCCCAGGCCACACCCACAACCCCATCAGCACTAAAACACATAATCCCAGTTGATCATGAGTCAAGTTTCAAACTCTAGAAGTCCCTGCCCCATAATTGCATGAGGCTTTGGGAGGACAACTAGACACAGATCATAACACTGTGATATAAGTCATTATTTCCTCAATCAAATGGAGAGTAAAGCAGATTGGAGAAAGGGGAATTATGGGGGACATCGTAAGTGAAACCCTTCATGAGGAGTAGGCAGGCACTGGTGAGTTTTAAGGAATTAGTGAGGCACTAAAACCAAGAGTCTTGGCTGATCTCTGAGTGAGAACCCTTGAGGCTAGTGACCCCTTGACCGTCATGAACAGTGTCTACCCCCAAGCAGGGTGTCTCCCCACTTCCAGCCTTACCCCAAAGATGGGGACTGGAAAGAGGAAGGTACAGAAAACAAGGTATTACCAAGATATACTGAAAAACAAATACATAGGGATAAAATAAGCTGATTGATTTACTATTCACTACTTTCCAGAAAATTATCATTATCCTCAGGATTTGAAAGGGGAAGAATTCAGATGCTCTAGGCTTAGATGTAATCACCTACCATTTATTTGTGGAACATTTGCCACAATCAAGAAACCGCCACCTCCAAGGAGATACGAAAGATAATCACCAAATGGAACCTCTCATTTGCCTGCGAAGACTGTCCATGAGGACAGAACACATAGTTCCTTTGGGCAGATGCTCTCAGATCAAGGAGGAACTGGCAGTGCAGATGTCCAAGTTGTTTGCTCCTCCTTGACCACGTGAAGTTGAGTGCAACAAACCTGGTGCCAGGAATTGGGAAAGAGCTTTGGATAGTGGCAATTTAAGCAGTATCTTAGGTAAGCTTTGGCTCACCCAGCATTCAGTGCTGGGGAAGATGACAGGGTTGTCCTGCTCTACATCAGCCAGGGAAGCTCTGGGAAGGTAGGAGGGCAGAAGGAGACTGGTGAAGGGTGGCTCTTCTCCTGCAGAATTAAGAAAAGCATAGAACTTGGGGAAAGGAAAAGAGAAGAGAAGAGGAGAGGAGAGGAGAGGAGAGGAGAGGAGAGGAGAGGAG
>PVJA010019113.1:0-38768 GCA_004027025.1 Myocastor coypus
AATATAAAATGTATAACCTATAGTTTTTTTTTTTTGTTTGTTTGTTTTTTTTTTTTGAGACAGGGTCTCGCTATGCAGTTGAGGCTGGCCTTGAGCTCGCTTTTATAGCCCAGGCTGGTCTCGAACTCACACCGATCCTCCTGCCTCAGCCTCCCGAGTGGTGGGATTACAGGCGTGAGCCACCACGCCCGGCTTCAACTATAGTTTTAATAATTAAATATATATTTAATTTTGTCTTTCAATTTGGAAATACTTGCAATGCAATTTTCATGCTAAATCAATGAAATTAAGCATTACTTGGAACTCAAAAACATGTCTTTATGTATATGCATATAGTATATATATACTGTACATATTTTATATATTTATATATACATTATATATATGTATATGCATTTAGTGCAAGGTATACAGGGCTTCACTACACAGATTGGACTCATAGTTATCCTCCTGCTTTCAGTGTGCTAAACACTGGGATTATAGGCTTGTACCACTATGCCCAATCTCAGTCCAGCCTTAGAGCATTCCGGGGGCTGAGCCTGCATGGCACCCCAAGGATCGAACCCCAGTCCCTATGTCTGCCTAAGCAGGTACTGTAATCTCCTGAGCTATCTGGCCCACCCTGTATAATTTTCTTGATAGAGTTTCATATTTATGGAGTAGATCTTTTACTAGTTTTTCATAGCACTAGTGTGAACCTGGATTTCCTCCTGTTTCAGAAAAGAAATACTGTAGGGATCCGTTGATCTTACTACGAATGGTTCAATCCCTGGGAGACATGGCGGTAGGAATTGAGAAAGATAGAAAAGAAGATGAAAACCTGGGCTAGGTGGTCATCAGTCTGCCTGATGGGCAAGACTAACTCAGTTCACACAGAAGCGATTCCTTTATTTATACTTCTACAAAGTTTTCATCCCATGACACAAGACTATCTAGCAACCAACAGCTGGCCTGAACCAGAAAGAATGTTTTTCTCAACAGGATATTTTTCTCAGCACTAGGGTAGTTCCCTGCTCCAGGCACGGAGGCCCAGTCCCACCTACACACACTTGATCAAATTCCTGGCTTCCTGTGGCTCCCAACAAAATACAGACAGTCCATGATATTGTTTTAAATGATCACACTTATATACTCCAGTGTCTAGTATTTTAAAGTTGCCCCATTTTTTTTGACATTTCTTATGAGAACAAACATTTCATGGGCTGAAACAAAAAGGTTGCTTTTCACTATAATTATTATTTCCATATTTACATTTTTAGCTCATGGAAAGGTAGATAAGATACAGAAATAAAATAGAATTTTTAATAAATATGTATATGATAATCTTGGGATACCACTCTCTATATATCACTTACCAGCTCTTTGATTTCTGGAAATTGTTTTGATATTCCTAAAGATAAGTTCCTCCAACATTTTTTGCATCGGGGTGATAATGCCATTTCAAATTTTTTATCAAAAGAGGACATTTATATAATGCTTTGTACCTAGTTAGACTTAACTAGGAATAATATTCTATAGTATTTTTGAAATTCAAAATAACACAGTTTTGAAGTCCTAGAAGTGTCAACCTTAAGGTATCTTGCAAGATGACTCCAGGGACAGAGTCTAAACGTGAGGCTTTACCATGGTATGATTGTGCTTAAATATAGTTTGACATTCTGCCATATATTTTGACCAGTTCTGCATGATTCCTTTGATCTACCCAGCACACTCCTACACCACAGAGCTGACAGATCTAAAAATGGACCTCTGACATTTTCCGTGAGCTTACTCATAAAACTGCTTGCTTAACCTCTTCCATGCAGTTCATCCTGAGTTGTTCACATGTTTAGAGCTCTTCTTGATTTTTCTGGGTGCCAGTTTTTCCAACACCAGAGTTCTGACATTTGAATTCACTTTACCAGCTATGAAGCTACAAGTTATATTCCTCGTGGTCTACAATTTAAAATTTTCATTCATTTCCCTGATTTCAACTAATCTAGAGATAACCCCCTTCATCTATGTGATAGTGTACAATAATTTACCTGTAATGGTGAATATTTCTGAGTTTGCTGTAGGATTACAAAAAGACTTAGATATATTTCTATTATTAAAACAACCTAAAAATTACAGCTTTGCTTTTAGGGAGAAGTCATCGAACTACTATCAGGATCCAAAAGTCTAGCATATACCCAACTTTCAGTCAGCCTTACCCTAATAGACAGATATTTCCTTTGTCCATTCTACTCTAACCACAGTCCTGGAATTTCTGAAGAGAATTTTTAGTAATTATCTGTCTTAAGAGATGTTTGCCCAGATTCAGAAATTATTGTTAGGGCTGGCCTGATAGCTCAGCGATCTAAAGCACTTTCTTAGAGCACATCAGCCAGGTTCCATCCATGTCTTACCTTGCTGGTCTCAACCCTGCCCTCAGGGTGCACTGAGATGGCGATTGAGTTGGGCATGGTCGTGCATGCCTATAATCCCAGCACTTGGGAGGCTGTGAACACAAGAATCACTACATGTCTGTTCTATGTAGTGAGACCCTGTAGAACCTGCCCTAAATACAGAAAAGAAAAGAAAAGGAAAGAAAAGAAAAGCAAAGAAAAGAAAAGAGTCCATTATATAGAAATAATTGCTAATGTTTCCTATACCTGATATTTGAATCTTTGGGATGAGTTTCTCATTATCTAATTTTCTCCCCTCCCCCTTCCACTACCCTCCCCTCCCCTCCCCCCCTCACCTTTCTCCTTTTATTGATTCACATTGCTCATTCTCAAAATTTAAAAGGGCATCAGCTTACTTAATGTACTTTTCATATTTCATTATAATTATAATCCTAGGGTTAAAGAAAGGGTGTTGGATTCTCATTTTTCTAACTTTTGTCTACTCTGGATACCAGCCATGGACTCAGTTTTACTATAATCTGTTCAGGCATCATCTTCTCTTCTGCCTAGCACAAAAGCTATTACCTGTCTTGTCTTTCAAGTTTCTGCTGGTTTGCCTGGTACACTTGATCTGATCAGTCTAGTGGATTTAGCTGTGGCATTCTCACTCATAGTCCTTGGCTCTGTGGAGCCTTCTCATTTGGATTTGTGTCATTTCAGCACATTTCTTAATCAGTTGTCTTAAACTGTCTCGATCATCAACAATCTCTGTGTATGTTTTCTTTGCTAGATTACTGGTATTGTTTTTTTTTTTTTTCCAAATTTACTTGTTCCTGTAAGCATTCATAACCCCACATGACAGATGCTTTGAGTAGTTTTCTATAGTATGTAAAATTGTTGAAATATTCACAAATATAACAGTTTTCCACTTTGACCAACAGTAGGATATAGCTACACACATACACATATACACACGAGCACACACACACACACACACACACAAACACATAATTAGTAATGTTAAAAGATAAGTTTGTGTTTCCTCTCTCCTTTTATTTTATTTGGCACTAAGGCTACATTTCATCTTGTTTATTGCTGAATATTTATTGTCAAATATGCTTTTAGACCTTGGATGATAAAATTGGTATTGTTTTCCTAAGCAATAAAAAAACTGTTAAAGGGCTCAATATCATTTGTTTATTTCCATTAAAAATCTTTGTATCCAATAATTAATCATATGATAAAATAAAGACCAATACTTTTCAATTCTGTCTAAATTCTTTTAATGCTTCTTAATGTCTATAAGCTGAATGATAGCAGATATATTCCCCCATGATAGATACTGAGTAACTTTCAAAATGTTTTTGTACATTTTTGTGTTAGTCAAAGTCATTTTCTGTTGTAGCATGTAATCAAATCTCAAAATACCTTGAAAGCTATAACCATACTCTTTCTCTTAAAGCAAGAACAGCTATTGTAAAAAAAAAAAAACTGTCTTAGACTTTGAATTCAAGTGTACATTGTTCAAATGATGAGATCATTCTCTTGCTATCAGTAACTGAAAGAAAAAAGATAAATAGGTAGGCAGATTTTTGCAAGAAAGACAGTAATTTAAAAAGTTAAGAGATAATATTTAAAAATGTATGTCTTCAGTATTTGTTTTTACAGCTTCTTATTACAAAAATGAAGTGAAAGAAAGTTACAACTCTGCAAACACATTTTTCTTAGACTTTAGAAATGATATTTGATATGCATGAAACAGAAGATTCACATGCAAAGGACAAAATATTCCTTGAAAAGTATTATACTCAGTTATTTAATTTTTACTTTATGCTTTTATGTTTTCAGTCCAGTTGACAATCATCTTGGGGAATGGGTACATATGCAAAATGCAATTTTAAAAAATTTCTTCCCCTCCTCCCAGTCTCTCTCTTTCTCTTTCCTCATTTGCATTTTTGTGATGCAGTTAATCTTAGTTCATGTTTATGATGTAAAATGTTCACAGTCAATGAGGTAATGAGTTTCCAGCACATGGAGTATTTTTAATCTACTTATTTCCCACTTTCTTCCCTCTGCCCTGTAACCCTTGATCTTCTTAGAGCCCTTCTCATTAGTAAGAGATTCATCTTCTTGTCTTCTTCTATTTATCTTTGATTTTTTTGTTTGTACTTTGCCTTCTAAGCTGAGAGATGCTATATGCCATTTAAACCTGTGGGTTTGGTTCACTTCATTTGCTGTTGTATTTTCCAGGTGGATCAATTTTCTTACAAATACATCAAATCTGTTGCTCTTTATAATCAACTACTATCCCATTATAGAAACATATTTTTTTTTTATCAAATCATCTATTGATGGATATACAGGCTGTACATAGAATTCAGCTATTATGAATTGAGCTTCTATAAACACTGGTGTTATGTCTTAAAGTCTTTTGAAAAGTATCTCTAAGGAGGACATTTGTGTTATATGGAATTTCTACATGTAGTTCTAGATATTAAAAATTTCTGTACTAATTTCCAAAATGATTCCATTAGTGTAAACTCCTACTAGCACTGTAAGAGAATTTTTTCTTACGACAGCCTCACCAGGAATTTTTATTTTCACTTTTTGATGATTGTCATTCATTCTGGTATGAAGAGGAATCTTAGCTTTGTTTTAATTTGTGTTTCTGTAATTAATAGAGATGTTAAACTTTTTTCTTATATTTTTGCCTATTTGTACTTCATTCTCTGTGAAGTAACTCTTCTGTTTATATATACTATCCTTTTCCTCTCTTCCTCACTTTTTCTCTAAGACCCTTTTCTCATTTTCATGCTTGCTGATTTTATTAATCCTAGTTCATGTTCACAGATTAATGTCTATGTTCCCTGAAGTTTTTAGGACCTTACATCTGGGATATTTTTATCTTATTCCCCATTATTACACAGAATCTGATATAATCCAATTTGTTGATTGTTGCTGTCACTACTATTGTTTTTAGATACTGAAACTTTTATTTATTTAAATTTAACACATGTACATAGCATGACTTATTCCTTTTTTAATTTTTTTTCCTTTTTATTGTATTTAATTAGAAGTAACAATGTGATAATTGCAAAACTCATCAGTGGTATATCTCCAGTATTTGATACAATGCATATTCTTGTCCTTCTTGTAGTTATACAGAGCACAGGGTGTAGACACGATAATTTTTCTAATTACTATTGGTACAAAAGAATTTACAGTGATTAGACAAGAGAGAGAAGAGAGAGAAATAAAGGAATAAGAATAGGTAAAGTAGAAGTTAAATTATCATTATTTGCAGATGACATGTTAATCTACTTGGAAGACCCAAAAAACTCCACCAAGAAGCTACTAGAATTAATACACAAATTCAGTAGCATAGCAGGATGCAAAGTCAACACACAGAAGTCAATAACATTCCTCTACACAGGTAGCAAACACAATGAGAGAGGAAGTCCAGAATCAATACCTTTTACAATCGCACCAAAGAAAATGAAATACTTGCGAATTAACCTAACTAAAGAAGTAAAAGACCTTTACAATAAAAATTACAGTACTCTGAAAAAAGAGAACCTAGAGGATTTCAGAAAATTGAAAGATATTCCCTGTTCCTGGATAGGAAGAAGCAACATTGTGACGATAGCCATACTCCCTAAGTTGTTATACAGATTTAATGCAATTCCTATCAAAATAACATCAACATATCTCACAGACCTAGAGAAGTCATTCCTAAAATTTATTTGGAACCGGAAATGGCCTAGAATTGTAAAACAATCCTGGGCAACAAGGACAAGGCAGGCAGCATTACAATTCCTAACGTAAAGTTATACTACAAAGCTACTGTGATAAAATCAGCATGGTACTGACAAAAAAAAATAGACCTGAGAATCAGTGGAATAGATTAAAAGATGCAGAAGCAAATACAAACACACTCAGCCACCTTTTCTTCGACAAAGGGGCCAAACATATTTGCGGTTATTTGTTGTACAATCACAGTTCTGTTTAGACAATCATTTTTGAAACTTATGTCTTTAAATGTTTTAGTTTATCATGCAGTGTATTCAAAGTCTTTGTTTTCATTTTTTTTTCTGTCTTTTTTGAGATGGTGTCACTATTCAGTTCAGGATGTCCTTGAGCTGACTTTTGTAGCCCAGGCTGGTCTCAAACTGACACCAATCCTCCTGACTCAGCCTCCCAAGTGTTGGGATTACAGGCATTCACCACCATGCCCAGCTTGTTTTAATATTTTGATCTTGGATCTGTTTTTATTTTAGTTGAATACATTGCAGGAGATATGGGTCCAGTTTCATTCAGTCTTTTGCAAACAGTTATCCAGCTTCCCCAGCACCATTAGTTTTGGCTAACTTTCCTCGAATGTACGCTTTTGGGTCCTTTGCCAAAGATCAAAGAGCTGAATGTGCCTGGGGATGATCCTGCACCCTCCGTTCTGTTCTGCTAACATGAATGTCTGGCTTTCTGCTAGCACTGTGCCACTTGTATCACCTTTGCTTTCCAGTACAGTCTGAAGTCAGGAATTATGGTGTTTCTTGCTTTGCTCTTGCTGATTTTGCGATCCTGAGCATTTCCTGGTTTCATCTGAATTATAGGATTGCTTTCTCGAGATTTCTGTTGAAATCTTGACTGGAACTCCATCAAATCTTTATAAAAGTTTAGAAAATATGGCCATTTTGACAATATTGGTTCTGCCTATGCAACAGAAGCGAAGGACAGCTTTCCATTTTTCTGATGTCTTCTTCCATCTCCTTCTCCAAAGTACTGTAGTTTTTTTCTGTAGAGTTCTTTCAGTTCTTTAGTTAAATCTTAGCTATTTCATTTTTCTTGAAGCTTCCATAAATGATATTGTTTTCATAGTTTCTCTTTCTTTCTTTCTTTCTTTCTTTCGTTCGTTCTTTTTGTATTATTCTTGAAACAGTTCACACAATGAAGATTTCTTTTCATGACTTTGTAACAGTATCTTTTGGAGGAAAAAAAAAGCACCCAGGACCAAATATTGAACCCATGTTGTCTTAGTTGTTAGCCCCAACTGTTGTTACAGTGGTGCAAAAGTTTTATTTTCATAAGAAGAACTTTGGGTAGTATTTAGATTGAACTGGCAATTGTATCACTATATCAGGTGACTGTCAAATATATGACAGGTCTGGGTCTTTTAATTATTAGTATGCTAATTGAGAAGTTAACCAAACACTTTATCACAGACAGTGATGAAAGACATGAGATTCAAAACTCAGAGGCAATGTATCTCCCTTAGAAGATGCAGTGGCCATATAAACATGTCTTATTCCTTCCAAGCCTGTGGAGGAAGAACGGTAGAAGCAGGCATAGAAATCCTGTGATTGGAGCTTGTGCAACCAGCAAGTTATAATGTATGAGAAGAAAAGGCTTGCTCTTTGTCTAATAATCCATACTTATTCAGCCTGACCACCTTTGTCTAAATTTAAATTTTCACATGGGCATAAAAGTTTGTTGCTCATTCTGATTAGCTAATAAACTCTGGGAAAATTTTCTTTAATTTTTACCACACAACATTTAATTAAAGGCAATAGTAACAGAACTGTAAGCAACATCAGTAGATAAACTCACAGCCTTAAGTGTCTGCAGGGCCCAGCATCACAGACTCCGTAACCTGTGAAGAAACTCCATGGTGAAGCACAAGGTCTCAGCTTGAAAATCCAGAATGCAGACTGTAGAAAGCCTGTGATTCATCACATCCTAACATAACCACAACCACCTTTAATTCAAAGGGCTCAGCAAATACCATTCGTACTTTCCTGTCCAATACAAGTACAATTTCATTTTTCACTGAAGATGAATCTCTTACATATATTGTGAGGACTATGCTAAAAAAATCATAGGAAAAAATTAAAGAATATTTTATAAAATATTTTGCTAGTATGGTCCAGTTTAGAAATCTGTGCATTTGATGTAATTGACTTATTAGTCTACAGGATATGAAAGCATAAACTCATGCTGCTTTTCATGATGCATGATAATAAATAAACAGCAGCTCAATCTATGCTTCTTTGGTGAAAATACGTTTCTGTGTGCTACTAGGATTTGATTTCATAAACAGCTGAATGAGTAAAAACACAAATATCATAAATAATTAATTTCAATAAACATTGCAACTAAAATGTTAACATATTGACTAGATTTATAGTTATACAGATTAATGTTTTCTAGAAGGTAGTATGTTGTCTAGAAATATTAAAAGATAAACTAATGTTTTGTATATATTAGGTTATTGTTTCATTAACAAGATTTACCTATGCTTTAAGATTATTGGGGCCAGGGGGATAGCTCAGTAGAGTAAGAGCTTGCCTTGAAAGTGCAGTGTCTTGAGTTCAATCCCTGGTTCCACGAAGAAAACAACAACAAAAATAAAGATTATATACATGCACTCTGATGTCAGCAGATACACACCTTAATCTACATTTTTTTTTAATAATGTCTTGACAACTTCCAGTCCTTAGAGTTCCAGGAGTGTTTTAAAATAAGGAATTGAACAACACTGGTTGAAGAAATTTAAAAAGTGAAATTTTGAATTCATTCTCTATTCTTTTCTCTAAAATGACAATTTTTAATGAACAGAACTCTAACTGAACTGTAGTACCATGGCAGAATGTAAAGATGATCTTCCCACCCCTCTCAGGGGCAGTCTGAGGCCAGATCATCGAACAAGCATGCATTAAGTGTATCCAAGTTCCTATCTTCATCCTAATACAGTTGTGAAATTGGCAAATTAGAATTCCATGCTACATTGTGTAGTTTTGAGCAATCTACTATCAAAGAAGCCTAGTGTATTATTTTGTCAACATTACACACAATGTTGATTTTTTTTCTGTTCAACACTTCTGACAATGGGAGACACTTGAGAAACCCAGATTTACAATAGAGTGGTTACATGTCATTATGCTGCATTGTGTTGGACAGGGAATCAAGTAAATTATTAGTCTTTGCTCTGAAGATTTGCCAAAGCAATTTTCTTGTGATAAATTGTAACAAATTCAATAAAAACAGTAATGATAAATCCTAACAGCAGAAGATTCCCCCAAAGCTTTGTCAAGTTAACCTTAAATTTTGTTATATAAAATTGTTATTTCATTCTTGGATGGAGCCCAGAGGGCATATAAAATATTTACCACGTAATCATTCTAAGGATGTTAATTGTATATGCTACTAATACTAATGTATTTTAGGTCATACATTTTCTCACGTCACCAGTTTTGCACTCTTGCTTGTGTTTGGATTTCAATTACATGAGATGCTGTGAATTGCCTTTGAAAAACTCAAAGATGCAAACATTATTAGGTTAATATCATTTCTCTATACACTTGAGCTTTTTTTATTATAATATCTCTGTGTATTTTTTTTCATTAGTTAAGCCTCCGCTCTTTTAAAATTCTTCTTTGATATTTTACCCCTTCTGAGTTTAACATTACAATGAAAAATGATTGAGTCATGAAAAGGCATAAAATCATTTTTCTCTGGAAGAGACATACTTCTGTAGACTCCTACTGCAGACAAAATGAAAATATAGCAAAAGTTAGTGTTCTAAAGAATTCTAGTACATTAAGAAATAAGGCTATATCTTGGTAGGGAACTCAAAAGTGGTGATTATACTTTTTGTTCCTAAGTCAGATCTCTGACTGTATTGCTAAGTTTTGAGTTAAAAGCCTGTATTTTCAATGCTTTTAAAAATACTATGTACATTTTCTGTAGATCTTTGTTTTTACCTTATGCACTTTAAAATTGATTCTATATCTTGCTGAATCTTCTTTTTTATATTAACCTATACAATATTTAGTAATAAGTAACAGTATGCTATCCCTCATATAATGATTATAGGTTAGTAACTGTCAAACTTTTCTGAACTTCCCACTTAGCTGCAGACTAACACCCCAATTGCAAGAGGGCCACCCAGATAAATGAACTTAAGTTTTCCTCGAAAACATAACTCACTCTGGGACATACCTACATCACTGGCTATTACATGTCAGTATCTTTCCCCAATGAATTTCATTAGACATTTTTCAGGTGAATAATTTAATTCATATATTTTCCTACTTAATTTATGTTATGGCCAGCTCAGCCTCTCCAGGGGTGGGGCTGGTGCAGCATGTGGTGCTGGGCATTGAACCATAGTCCCTGGGGTTGCCTAAGCTTCCTGAAGGAGGTGCTTTAGACCACTGAACTATCTTGCTGGCCTCTAATTCATAAATTTTTTGCCTCAAAATTTTACACTGAGTTCTTCTATTTGCCATCTGCCTTCTATATAGAATTTTTTATTCATGTATTTTATCATTTATCTGTCTGGTATTCATTCACTTACTATTGTACCATGGATGGTATACTGTGACATCAATGGGTAATGGAAAGGAACAGATAAAAAAAGAAATTTAAGAGTGTGTGAAATACAGCGGAATATAGAAAATTAAATGTTAAAGTATAATTTCTAGCTTTTAATTAGTTTCATTTTTGTTGATAATCTGAGAAGAAACAGAAAATTGTAGGGTTATGCGTGAATTTCAGAGACCACGGAGTGTAAGAAGAGTCTCTGATTTAAAACAAACAAACAAACAAAAACCTAAATCAGCATTAAATTACGTAGAATTTATTCAAAATATTATAAAGAACATTTTCCACAGTAACTTTATGAATTTAAAAAGTCACAAAGTATATATCAAGGAAAACAGTGGAGCAAGAACTTCATGAATTACTGTCCCTAGGAGAAGGGCAAAAAAGTTGGTGAAAACCCATAGATCTAGTTACTTCAGAGCTTTGTGCCTGGTTGAATATTGTCAGTCTCCAGGAAAATGAGTAATGATGAAAGAAGAGGCAGGTACCATACTCATACACGGGTACAATAGTCCATCCTGTCCCAGTCACCATCAGCTATGGAGATGGGAGCTCCCATTTCTGGGGCAGCTTGCTAGTGTAACACCTAGAAGGATGGTTCAAGTCCTTCAGGAACCAGGGGACTACATTTATTTGACTGGAAGATCATTGAATGATGAGCAATGAAAGATGCAACCTCCCTTAGGCAGAGCGCATTGGCCCCAGTTTGATCCCTAGCATGCCATGCTGGACTCACCCCCAGGCTACTGAGACAGTGTTTGGTGGCCATGCCTGTAATCCCAGTACTTGGGAGGCTAAAAACAGGAGAATCACTAGGAGTTCAATCTGTGTAGTAAGATCCTGTAGACACTGCACTAAATACATTAAAATAAATAAATAAATAAATAAATAAATAAATAAATAAATAAATATTAAACAAAGTTCAACTCCCTTAGGGAGAAGTAGCTTCCTGTGAAGCAGCTGTTGGAAGAAAATAGTCTTAAAAAGAGATAAATGTTTTCTTTTTGGATACAGACATTCAGAATGATTTTTCACATTACAAGGGAAATATGTAGCTAGGGAAAAATATAAAAAGAAACATAATAATTGCAAAAATATTTTGAGAAAGTCACTAGACAGTGGATGACTGCATCTTTGAGAAGTATCAACCATGATCCCTGGAGAATGAACCAGTACCTAATTTTGAAATTTACCACATTACGTTAAAAATGTGTGGTTATCAGCAAACATTGCAAACTATACTGAAGAACTAAACAGTATGTTCTACCCACAAGAAACAAGAAATCAAAAACATTTCTGAGGAAGTGAAACTATTGATATTCCTAGAAGAGATTTTAAATTAAATTATATTGGATCAAAGAACTTATCAGGAACATAATATGGATCACATAGGAAATATCAATAAAGAGATTAAAATTATAAGAAAGGAAACAAACAGAAGTTTTCATACTAAAAACATCAGTAGATGAAAAGACACTTCTCTGTAGAGATTAGAGGATATTGGGGTAGGAAAAATAAATAATTAGGATAAAGATAAAGCAAAACTAATCAGTTTGAATTGTAGAAAAAAATAAAGAACTATTGGATACAAAGGGACCCAGAAGACACTATCAAGTGCACTTTGGAATGCTAAAAATAAAAAGAGAAGAAGATAATTAAAAAATGATTTATATTCTTCAGATTGAAAAAAGGCAGAAAAATAACCAAGAATTTTTATAGTATTTAAAGTAGGATAAAACTAGAAACCTATATAAAGAACCAGAGAACCAGAATAAACATATGACAGAAAGGGAAACTTGAAAGCATAAAAAAGAATGAATTCTCTGAGTACCAAGAAGCCTCCATGCCACTGATCGCCACTGATCTTCAGACACATCAGGGACCAGAATGCTGTAGAACAATAGCGTGGAGGCAAAAAGTAAGTATCAAACAAAACACTAATATTCAAGAATTCAAGCTCCATTAACACTCCCCTCCAGAGGTGTTAGGGTTTGTGTGTTTGTCCCCTCCAAGTCTCACGCCGTCATAGTGCAGACTTCTAGATTTTGTGATTTACTCATGATCCATTGGGATTATGTGTGTGAGTGCTGCTTGGAGCCTAGGGCAGACAGTCCGAGTGCAAATTCAGGGAAATAGACTTCCTCTCTGTAGCCAGTGTTGCTGCCACTTCTCCATTTGCTCTCTGTTCTTTGCCCACTTCCATGAAAGGCTACTCTCTGCTATGTGCCATTTTGCCTTGGAAGCAGCTGAGTAGGGGCTAAAGCCTCCATTAACTGTGAGTTAAATATACCTTTCCTTCCTTCATTCTGAGGGTCCGATATTATCCCAGCAATGAGCAGCATAATTGAGAGAAAAGGTGAAAGAGAAGTTAATGCATAAAGATCAACAAAAGCTTAGACAACTATATGTATATGTATATATATATATATATATATATATATATATGTACATATATATATATATATATATATATATATATATATGAATATCCTGAGGATATAGGTGCAGTCAGAGAGTTCATGATCAAAAACCAAACTGTATGGGAGCTGTTCAAACAAGCAAAAATTAACAACTGGGAACGCATGTTATTAAACATTTTTGCACATCAAAAGAAATCACCAAAAAAGTGTAAAGAAAACCCCCAAAGTGGGAAAAAGTTTTAATTAACTCTCCCTCAGACAAAGCAATTCTATCTAGATCATATAGAACTGAAAAGAACCCAGCTTCCCCAAATTTAAAGACTCAATCCAAACATGGGCAACTGAAATGAACACACACTTCTCAGATGAATAAACACACATAGCAAATAAATACATTAAAAAAATGTTCAACATCAGTGATAAGTTGAGAAATCCAAATTAATATAATTCTGAGATTCCTTCTCATCTCAGGAAGAAATGGCTATCAACAAAAAAATGAACCAATAATAAATGCTGGTGGAACTGTGGGGAAAATGGAAGATCTCCTTTGAGAAACTTTTATAGTTTGCTATGACAAAAGATGACCTAAGACACTTACTGATCCTCAAGGCTGTCCTTTACTTCACACACACTGGAAGATCAATGTCCCAAAGTAATAAACATTATGCAGTAATCCAGCCAATGTTTGCTATGAATATGTTCTTTGAGGCCCCCGTGCTGGGCCACACCGCCACAGTCACCTAACTGTGGTCTGAAACTGGTAGAAAATGTAAGCCAAACGTAAGCCTATCTTGTTTAAGTTGTGTGTATCAGGCATTGTGTGTCAGCAAGAAGAAAATAACTCAAGCGGATGGTAAATTTTATCCTTTGCTTTTTAGAATAAAAGTAGTATATTAAAACAAAAGCAGCATTGAACAGAAATCCTTCAGATAAGAATTTATGTTCAGCAATGAGAAAAATCAACTTATCCCCCTAAAATATTCAGTGAAGAATAATTAGTTTCACTTTAGAGAATAGAAAGTTATTTTCTTTCAAGACAATGCATAAGAACCGCTATACATGCACAGGCTTAAGGAGAGGGATATAAGAAGTTACTTTATAAATGAAAAGATCTCTTTAAAGTATAGGATAAAATTATTTCTCTAGTTTAGGACAGAAGAGATATGCATTTAGTTAATAAATATTTACAATGATGAGAAAGTAAGTTAATGATAGAAGTATAGAAAATAAATATGAATTGTTCAGTAAT
The DNA here is from genome assembly GCA_004027025.1 of Myocastor coypus. Lineage (NCBI taxonomy): Eukaryota > Metazoa > Chordata > Mammalia > Rodentia > Myocastoridae > Myocastor > Myocastor coypus. The sequence continues at coordinate 14,415 of PVJA010019113.1, forward strand.
TGTATAAATTACAAATTGAAAACGTTGCAATGTCGAAGTCAGTGACAACAGACTGCATTGCACATTTTTTTTTAGTGAACATTATTAGCTGCATCAGAAATGTCCCTGGAAGAGGGGCTGCGGAGATATCTCCGTGGCACAAGTGTCTGCCCGGCAAGTGCAAGGTTGTGAGTTTGAACCCCAGTCCCGCCAAAAACAAACAAACAAACAAAAAAAACAACGTGTCCCTGGAAGGGCTGTTATATTTGGAGGTGTGTTGAAAGGTAATTAGATCATGGTGGTGCTCATGATGAAATTAATTAATTAGGCTTATTAATCTAATTAATTAATTAAACCTAGTAATCCATGGATGAATTTATACCTGACTAAGCTGATAAGAGTTGATGCTTCCCTGGCAGAATGAGCTCACTATGGATGTGACCTGGAAGTTTACAATCTCCTTCCTGTTCCTGCCCTCTTGTCTGCTGTCTCCTGACTTCAATAACTGCTCTCACCTGCCATGAAATTTCTGTCTCCAGGCAGCTACTCCTGGACTGAAACTAACACCACAGGCCAAAGTAAGCCTTTGCTTCCTTAAGGTATTTATTCATGTATTCATTTATTTATTGGTACTTATTTAGTCACAGTGCCAAAAACTAAAGAGCTCTTTCAAGGAAAGAAACTTTAGAAGATGTGGATAGGCACCTAGATGAAAAATGTATGTTGATAGCTTGTACTTGTGGCAAGAAACTAAGGAATAAGGGCTATGAAGAGAGACAGTAAGCAAGCTTAAGTTTCCTAAAATGCTAGTGGAGCGCAGGCTGAGTTATGAGACTCCAGCTTCCCTGATTCAGTAACGAGGAAGCTATGGACAGTGAGGGCAGTGCGCTTCTTTCTTCCTCTGTTGTTTTCTGACCGCTGTGTAACGAATAAACCCATAGCAGCAATGCAGAGCTCCTCAATGGAGTCTGACAAGCCCTGCCAACACACTTGTGGTATCTGCCATTCAAATAGAAGAATGGAAAGGAGAACAGTGAACTCGAAGACTTTGATTTTTAGAGGAGCGACAGGTGACAAAAGCACAAAGGATAAGTCTTCTGTGTACTACACTCGTTAATTTTATATATCAACATAGCTGGGCCATGTTCCAGTTCTTATTTAAACACACGTTTAGACAATAACCTATCTATACAATAGAACAAATATTGTAAAATTCATACTATTTTGTTTAATAAAATTGTGTATTGTTTCTCATTTTATTAATATTTTGTGTTTTCTTAAAGGAAGAAGAAAGAAGCTTTAAAAAAAAATAACCCATATAATTATGTTCTGCATTCTACATAGGCTTTGTCCAATCATTTGAAGGCAAAGCCAAGAAAGATTAGCACCTTTGAAGAAGGGAGGACTCATGCCATTGTAGGTGGCCTTTGGAGGGGGACGGTAGCATGCGGCTGTTTGATCACTAAACATCCCTTCTCTCTGTCTGTGTTTGTCTTTGTCTCTGTCTCTGTCTCTGTCTCTGTCCTGTCTCTGTCTCTGTGTCTGCCTCTTTCTCTATCTCTGTCTCTCTCTCTGTCTGTCTGTTGCTTTCTCTCTCTCTCTCTCTCTCTCTCTCTCTGATAGAAGCACAGCTTCTTTATATTTCTCTAGAAACTAGTACAGAAAATTAGAATAATAACTGAAATTATGATATAAAATTCTAATACAAAATAAAACAATTAACTTTTATTTGCATCAATGAGAAGCTTAAACATTAGTTCTAATAATGAAGCAGCACTAGTTAAGCTCTGTAGGTAATATTTGCTAATATTATTTTATTAGAAATTGCTCAAACAAATAAAAGGCAATTTTTCTAAAAGAACCATGACCTAATATATTAGAAAATAACACATTGACCAGCCTTCATGCCAGATTTATTATGTACATTAAAATACTGTGTGAGAAATATTTTAGTAAAGGCAATTGCTTAACTATAAACTTCTTAGTGAAGAAAATAGGATCTATGGCCTCACAAGCTAATTTGACCATCAAATTCTTTATGATTTGTGATGGAATGCATGCGTGTGTGTGTGTGTGTGTGTGTGTGTGTGTGTGTATGTGTGTGTGTATGTGTGCATGTGATAGCAAATATTGATATTAACTATTAAACCAAATTAAGGAAAGTATATTCATCAACTTGAGCTGTCGCAACAAAATATCGCAAATGGAGGGACCTCAGCTGTCAGAGTTTGAGCTCTGGCTGTTACCAGGCTTGGAAGTTGAGATCACGGAGTTGAACGAACATTGCACCATAGACCTCTTGCCTTTGCTCTGTGTGTAGATCATCTCCTTTGCTGCGTGTGTCCATAGTGACTTCTGTGTGCAGGTATATGATTGGTGTCTTTTGCTCTACTTAAAGACACCAGTTCCAGTGGATTAGAATCTCATCCTTATGACACATCTAACCTGTCTTTCCAAATACGTTGCAGGCTAAAGGCTCAACTAATGTATTTGGGAGACAAGTGACAGTAGCCTACGATAGACTGATGATTTTTTGCCTCCTTTGGCTATTTATATCTACTAAATGAGTGAATTTCAGCAGCCCCAACATCAGAAACTATTGCCACCTAATTAAATGGACATATTAAACCACCATGTCAATCCTTGAGAGCTTCAAAATGGAAATTTATCAAAACATTTGTATGTCTCATGAAAATTAGGTGCTTCCTATTTGATATAATATGATATATCCTAATCAATCAATATATAAAGTATTAGATTGGGCAGTTGTATCAATTTTTGATATCCATTTTTCATTTCTGTGCTTAAGTGGAATGGATCATCTCAAACTATTTCTTCATTTCAGTAAATGATGTGACTGTTTTTTCCTGGAAGCACAACATAGGCAAGTGCAGCTTTTCCAGAATGGGACTGCACTCTAAAGCACCCAGGAATTTGTCTCTCTGCTCAGGGAACATGTCCCACTATAATCCATTTCAGGCATTCTTTGCATTCTTTTGAAGAATTTCTATGTAGCATGCCTGAAACACATTAATTAATTTTAGACCTAATGCAAGCAAAGTAAACTAATGATCTTGAGTTCATTCTACTTTCCCACTGCTCAGCAGTTTCCCAGAAGCTGAGTACAAAGGATCTGTGCTAATAGTGCACACTCCTTTGCGCTGTAGACCTCAAATAGGCTCATGAGTTATGTAACAGATGTAAAGACTTAAGCAATTAAGTCTGCTCATTGAGTCCTGCAGTTATCAGAACAGCAGTTCCAGGACCTGTACTGACTGCAGCAGTGCCTTTTAGAGATGCAAATCTTTGGGAAACCACCAGCAATCAGGATCTGGAACCCTGTGTTGGTAGCCAAGCAACTGGCATCCTAATTGAAGTTCTTTCCCATAATGAAAGTGCTTTATGAAAAGGAACTCCTTTCTTTTCTTTAAGTGGAACGTTTCTTGAAATATGCTGCCACGACAATGATAGCAGAGATTTCTGTGAACACATATTAACAAATGCAGTCAAGGCCCTGAAACGCTGTTAAGGGATCAATTTGTCAAAAACAGGCTTTCATCAACATATTTGCTATATTCTACATGTAACATCTGTGAACATCTCGAGCATCAAGTCTTTCCTATGGGAACGGCTTCTACTCTTTTCTGCAGGCAAAGCACTGAGTCACTTCAGTCCAGAGTGAATGAGAAGACTCTTGAGACAATATAACACAACCAGCCTGTCAGCTTGGCGATCTGTACCTTGAGGGGAGGGAGTCAGGAACATAGATCAGGTACTCTGCCTTTGCTGCTTTAGTACAAAGGGTTGTCCTAAAAATAGAATCTTTTTGGTGAACACACTTCTACTTGGCAGTGTGAGGTAGGAGGATCACAAGGTCAAGGCCATCCTAGGCAACCAGCCTAGACGGTGTCTCAAAACAAAAGTGAATAAGGAGTGTGTATAGCTTAAGACAAAATCCTGGATTCAATTCCCAGTACCATAAAAAAATTTCCATTTTTTAAATCCCTTTAAATGTTCTAATAATAAAATATCCTATTTAATAAAACATTCTGATTGAGTCTAATGAGCAGACTTGAAATATTTTGAGTGTTTTCTAAAGTGATACAAGTGCCCCAAATCTATGCCCTCCTCTTCTGAGGTCTGATTATTAAGCTTCTCTTTTGATTTATGAATTGCATAGTATTCTTTCAAATGATTTCTTTAAAGAGTTCTGCTTAACCATAATTTGTCTGTCTGTCTTTCTTTCTTTCTTTCTTTCTTTCTTTCTTTCTTTCTTTCTTTCTTTCTTTCTTTCTTTTTCTTTTAAAACAAAGTCTCTCTGTGTAGTGCAGTCCTGTCTTAAATTCACTATGTAGTTCAGGCTTGCCTCAAACAAGGTAATCTGCCTGCTTCAGCCTCCTGAGTGCAATGATTACAGGATGTACCCCCACATCTGGCCTTTACATTCTCTCCCTCAACATGTTTTTCTTTTTCTATTCAAAGGATATTAATAAATATAAAAGTGTAGCCTGCTTAGGCAGAGACCAGGAGCTAGGGTTTGACCCCCAGCATTCATTCCAGTCCCATCCCCCAGAGTGCTCTGAGAGTGGGTATGGTGGTGTACATTGCAATCCTAGTGCTTGGGAATCTGAAAACGGGACGATCACTAGGAGTCCAATCTATACAGTGAGACCTTGTAGATCCTGCCCCTGTACCAAATACATAAAATAAGTAGAAAAATAAATAAATAAATAAAATATAAGCTGGGTGTGGTGTTACATGCCTGTAATCCCAGCACTTGGGAGGCTGAGGCAGGATGATAAGTGCGAGTTTGAAACCAGCCTTGGCTATGCAAGTGAGTTCAAGGCCAGTTTGAACTGCATAGTGAGACCCTGTCTCAAAAAGGAAAAAAAAAAAAAAAAGGATAAGATAATACATTTTGATCAGAGGCCTCAGAAAACTATAATAACCTTAGTAAATAGAATAGAATTATTAACTTTCCTAGGATATGGCCAAAGTTAAGGGATTGAATTTTCTCTTTACTGTGGTGAAACATTGTCAATGTAGGTGATACAAAATTAATCTATAGGATTGGATGTTGTCTGTAATCTCCTGAAAATGTATTTCATTCATAGTGGAGAGCAGCTTGCTATTACTGCAACTGATTCCCCCAAATCGAACTCAATATTTATGCTTTTTTAGAGGGGAAACTCTGGCTGCCAACGTAGAGAGCCTTGTAGACACTGGACAAGTATCCTGCCTCTGGTTTACAATCTCAGTGTTTACTTCTGCAGAAGAAATAAAAAGATTATAGGATTCATAACTTCTGAATCTTTGCACAATGACACAAGTGAAATTTGAGGAATTTTAAATTATGTTTTAAATATCCATCTCTCTCACAATTAGCCTGGACATGTGATCATGAATTGTTACCGTTTAAATATAAGATGATTCTAAAACCTCAAATGCTCACAGGTGGGAACTTTGCAAGATGGTTGGGTTGTAGAGGTGTACAGCTGACTAGCTATTAGGAAGTGAATTCTGGTTGCAGTAGACAAGTCATTGGAATGACTCATGCCACCCTCTCTCTTTCTTTCATGAATATAAAACTGGTCTTTAAATTTTGTAGTTTCAAAGTTGTGTCTCATGAATGAGAAAAGTGATGAAGACAAGGGTTAATATCCAAAATATTAGCCGGGCATGGTGGCGCACACCTGTAATTCCAGGACTTGAGAGGCTGTGGCAGGAGGATCAGTGTGAGTTCGAGACCAGCCTGGGCTACAAAAATGAGCTCAAGGCCAGCCTGAGCTACATAGCGAGACCCTGTCTGAAAAAGAAAAAAAAAAAATCCAAAATATATAAGGAAGTCCTATAATTAAATAACATAAAAAACAACTTGACAATGAAATGGACAAATAAATTGAGCATATATTCCTCAAAAAACAAAACAAAACAAGACTCATGTATTTGTCAGTTATTTGGACAAAATACCTGATGTCTGTCATTTAAAAGATCAACAAGTTCAATTTGGCTTATGATTTCAGAAGGCATAGTACAAGCTTGACTGAATCTATGACAGAAATCTCATAGTGCAAGTGTGACAGAGTAGAGCTTCTGAACCAATGGCATTTGGAAATAAAAGGACAGAGTGACGAAGAGGAAGAAAGTCAGGAACCAGGAGTAACTCTATAGGCCATACCTCCGTGAACCACTGAGACGCACCCATAATTGTGGTCTACTGATCTCTTAAACTGGATCAGTGGACAACCAATTTGACATCCAAAGACACCTTCTTAAATCATACCTAATCAACAGATATAGACAACAACAAAGTCACCGTTCTACCTACCACGATGCAAAAATCCCCTGTACAACCAAAAATACACCAATTTGTTCTCCAGAGTAGCAGTAGCTGCAGCATTGTGCAAAAGCTCATGTCCAGAGTTTCCTCTGAAACTTAAGGCAAATTTGAAGTTTTAAACCCTGAAAATTCAACACAAAGTCACATCCTCCCAAGCTACAACACCATGGATTACACATTCGCATTCCAGAAGGTAGAAAGGAACCAGAACAAAATGAGACCAAAGTGCTGGATAGGAAACATTATGTCCTAGAACTCTGTGTTAAGCATCTGAGGGACATCACAGCATGATGATATTTTGTTATGGTTTGTGTCTAGTTGTCCCCCAAAGCCTCATGCAGTCATGGGGCAGGGACATCTAGGGTTTCAGACTAAGTCATGATCCACTGTGATTATGCATTTCAGTACTGCTGGGATTATGGATTTTAGTACTGCTGGGACTATGGATATGGTCTAAGGAGGATATCCTGAGGCAGAGGGCCTGAAAGTAATATAATAGGCAAAGAAACAGGCTCTCTCTCTCTCTCTCTCTCTCTCTCTCTCTGTCTCTCTCTCTCTCTCTGTCTCTCTCTCTCTGTCTCTCTCTCTCTCTGTCTCTCTCTGTCTCTGTCTCTGTCTCTGTCTCTGTCTCTCTCTCTCTCTCTCTCTCTCTCTCTGCTTCACTTTGTTGCCCTGGTTGGCTGGCTGCCTCTGTTGCCATTCTGTTGCTATCCCACTGCAACGAACTGGATGCTTTCTGCCCTGTTCCAATCAGGCTTGGGCCATCCAAATATGGACTGAAACCTCCAGTAACTGTGAGCTAAATAAACCTTTCTTTTCTTCATTTTGGGTGTTGGGTATTTGTCCCAGCAATGAAAAAAAAGAGTAACTAAGACATATTTCCAAAGGGCTTAGACTCTTTCATCCTACGATCTTGCAGACTAAAGTATATATGTCATTTTCTCTAGGCTGCTTGCATTTATAAGCAAGACTCCTCCAGCTTCAAGCACCTCCAGTTAAGAGTTTCCTCTCAAGGAGGCTGACCTTGTTTTACTATTTGCCTGTCCTTTCAGGCCTTCTTTTGAAATGCAAGTGAAAGTCTCCACACCCATAACTCTTCCATTCTGTACGCCCGTTGCAACAATCAGCATGACAAGAACACCAAATCTGGCCAGGCTCAGGACAAGTAGCCAGGTCCCCTTAGACCACAGCTGCAGTGACCCTCTGAGCCATGGATAGATGAGCATGGTGAGACACAGACTGTGCAACCAAGCAAGAGTCTAACGAAGGTTTTCTCAGACAAAAGTTTTATCAGTTTTCACTCTTAAAAGTGCAATGCATGTGGTTTTATTGATACTGAGGTGGCTTTAATTCATTTTGTTTTTCTTGTTTGTGTTCAATATGTTTGATTGTTTTTAATGGTGCTAATTTCTACAGCAAATATATAGTCCACTCTTTGCACATTATTCTTTTCAGGGCAAAATTAAAATCGTTCAAATCTTCCTGCTCTGTTTTTTTGCCCCTAAATTTCTCTGTAAACTGAGGTAAAAGTGGTCAGCAGTACACATACCACAGCCTAAATCTGGCACTGTGCTGAAATTTTCTCTTTAGATAAATTAATTTCAGCCTCAGAGTTTTAGAGAATGCAGAAAATACGTATGTTCTTTATCTGAATTTGAAACAAATTTCCCCTACTCCACTTTCCAGTAGTTTTCATTTCCACCTGAAGCCTCATGATCCTATCATTTACTGTCTACAGTCCTGTGATTAATTTGGCCTTCTGAGATACACCTCAGAATTTCCTGTTCCAATCTATTTACTCTGGCTTCTTTAGCCCACTTTTCCAAACTTCTTCAAAATCCTCCCACAAACTAGTGTCTGAGGTTTCTAAACTATTTGGTTAGAAATGTAGGTATAACAAAGGACCCATGCCTGGGTACAATATTTCTTATTAGTTAGCTACAATGTGACAATAAATACAATTAAGGTAAACAACGTAAGTGATCAGTATGTCACTTACAGAGGTACCTAAACTCTGTCCTAGAACTATGTAAGAGAAACTAATGTGGTAATTTTCAGACTACAGAGACTAAAATGTGAAGGATCATTGTTCAGTGGATGAAGCTGTAATCATGTAAGATAACAAAGCTCTACAGATCTTTCGTAAAACATTGTGTGTGCAGTAAATGCTGTATTTATTGTACAGTTAAATAGAGATTTCATACCATTTACCTTTCTTATCATTTTCAGTACCACACACCAATATTTCTCACTGCAGAGTTAAGATGATTAAATTAATTAAATACTTTTTATTTCTTTATTTAGGAAATATTATTACAGATATTCAACCAAACATACTGGTACATACTTGTTATTTCAGCTATTTGGGAAGTTGCAAAAGGAGGATTACTAGAAATCAACCTCTCAAAACCATCCTAGACAACATAGTGAGGTTCTATTTCCTATTTTAAAAAGAGAAAAAATAAATAGCTTTGTTTTTCTCATTTGGGCTAAAAAATTATCATTGGCCTACCTGAAGTGCTTCAAATAATGTTAAGTGACTTTCTTCAGTAAAAAGAATAATAATGGCATATAAAGAATTGGATGCATTGAAAGAAATCTAATATTAGGGCTGGGGAGATAGCTCAGGAGCTTAAGTACCAGTCTGGCAAGAGCAAGGTCCAGAGTTTAATCCCTGGTACCGTAAAATAAATAAATAAACAAGCAAACAAATAATAAAACAAATTTCAAAAAGGAGTCTAAAAATAAGTTCACATTTTGTCTTAAAGACATTAAAATATTTTTAAAAGTAATTTCAATAATTGAGATATTTATAACATTGGTAGGATTAAAATTTCTTTTAATCTTGCCCAGTGTCCAAGTATGAAATTATTTCAGTACAAAATTACTTATAATTGTTCCTGCTAAATTCTTCATGCTATTAATGAGTGTACTTTTTTAGGGGAAACGATTATGGCTTTCTTTTTAGTATTTGTGTTTTCAATTCTTTTAATGGACCGATAAAATTAGAAGTATTTATCACGTACAATGTGAATCTTTAATACAAGTATACCTGGTAGAATTGTTAAGTAGTAATTACCAGAGGAAGGTTGCTCAAAGTTTTCAAGTTTGTAGGGGGAATACAGAGCATGCACTTAATTAGCATTTTTCAAGAATATGATGACTTTTATACTCATTTGACATTTTCAAAATATAATAAAATTTTACATAATATATTCACAATAATGTATAATAGATCTCGTTCACTTTATCGACCTTACTCACTTTAACTAAAAATTTATATTTTAATCAACATATTCCCATCTCCCCGCACTATTGGTTCCAGAACTTGATATTCGTCATTCTGCTTTCTGTTTCTATGAGATCCACATGTTGACATTTCACATAGGTGACATCGGCATTTACCTGTCTCTCCAGCTAGTTGGGGGCTTGAAGAAACTGGCTTACTTTTGATCAAATGTATAATTTTTAAAAATTGGTCTCATTTCAAAATATTAATATTTTCATGGTTATTTTCAAAGCTGCTGCTCTGCATTAGAGTTGGGATGAATTATAAATTTGTTAAATACAAATAGGAGCAGTATAAAAATTATTAGATTTAAGAATTACATTTTGGAAAGTAGCAGTTCTTTCTAAAATATATTCTACTGCTTTTTATTTTAATTTAAATAGACTATTCAACTCATACACTTTCATATTTATGATACAGAGCTTTAAGAATATAGTGAACATGAATTGTTTCCTGTATTCTTAAGTTACATTTCAATTTTATCTTGCTCTTTCCTTGAAAAAATAATTAGTATAGCCATAATTTTATGCATAAAATATGTATGAAAGGAAGTATACAGGAGGCAAGAATTTTGCTGAAATTGTAAAACTTTTAGGCATTTTATCTTGAGACCAAGAAACTAATTCCATTTAATCTATAGATTAAAAACTATATTTTTGATACCACTCATTTGTTTATAATTGGTTAAGTAAATTACCTACAGAATGTTGTGGAAAGTTAATGCTGTAAAATAATGTTGACAGGGCCAGCCAAATAGTTCAGCGGATTAAACCACCTGCAAGCAAGTGTAGGGGCGGGGGTTTGATCCCTAGGCCTGAAATGCTGGCCCCGCCCCTGGGTCACTCGGAGATGGCAACTGAGACTGGGCGTAGTAGCACGCACCTGTAATCCCAGCTCTTGGGTGGCTGTAAGCAAGGAGATCACTTTAAGTCTGATCTAGCAGTGAGACCATGAACATCCTGTAGACCCTTCCCTGAAAGTACCAAAAAGAAAAAAAAAAAAAAAAAAGAAAGAATAATGTTGAGATTTAATGTTAAAAAGTTAACGCTGAAAGAATCTATTTTTTCAAATGCTAACAAAAAGTTAAGGATAGATTCAACACACTGAAGTCAGACGGTACAGTATCTATATTCACATATAAGTCAAAGTACTGCTAGCGTAATTTATTTCCTTTTATGCATCTCCTAAAAATTAGAAGTGGAGTCTTTAAATTAGAGGTATCCTAGGGCAATGTTTTTACAACTAAATTTATGTTGGGTTGCTGTGCAAACACCTTTAGGAATTCAAAATCTCTAATTAGAGATTTGCTTAACTACCAGAAATTTTTGAAAAGACACTTCACCAACCCCGACCAGGTTTTATGAGCAGATGAACACCAGGACCACTTAACTAATTTGTAGTTCCTTTTAGTATTAAAAAAAAAAGACTCTCTGTAGTCTCTGTAGTAAGTGAGATGACTGTAGCAACTGCCATAGCAAAATATATCAGGCTATGAGGAGTTGTATTTTAATCACTTGCTGTTTGCCTTATTATTCTTAACACTTGCACTAAAGTTTTATGAAAATTAGACCGCAACCGTGTATATATTAAATGGATAGTTCAGTTACTTACAGGATAGGGGATAGGGGCAATGCTTTGAAATTGTAAGTTCAGTAAATTACTATCTGGGTAATACGTGATTATCATACACATGTTTTGCAAGTTTTATTTCCTCTGTAAGCATACGTGGCCAGCACACATTTTTATGGACTAGAGGATATCTCAGGGGAAAGCGTTTGCTCAGCATATTTGAGGACCCTGGTTCAATGCCCAGTACCATAGCACATATAACTAAAACTCCTTTCCAGCTAATAGAATTTTTTAGTTCATTGCAGATTTTAATAGTGATTAGAATATACTATAGCAAAGGTTCTGAAAGATCCTACAATTAGAGGAGATGCTGTGAACTCAGATACAAAAATCACCTGAAGCCAACATGGAGATCTCTACTCTAAAACCGTAGAGATCATGCTGCATGTTTTATTTTATTGATATCTGTCATTAGTACAGAATAATGACATTTCCTATGGCACATCGGCACACCACATGATGCATTTCTGTTTTCATTCCTATTATCCCCTCTACATTCCCTCCCCTTTCTTCCCTGTCCCACAAGACTGCCTTCTAGTCCCTTCTTTCTCCTTTTCTAAGTTTATTTTTATTTTTACTTTTAGATTTCTTATGTAAGAGAAAGCACAGCATTTTAAAATTCTGAGACCACATTCCTTTGCTTCACATAATGGTCTGAAACTTCATCCATCATTTGGAAATGTAATGATTCCAACTTTTGCTTTGTTTTTTTTTTTTTTTTTTTTTTTTTTTTTTTTTTTTTTTTTTTTTTTTTTTTTTTTTTTTTTTTTTTTTTTTTTTTTTTTTTTTTTGTCTTTTTGAGACAGGGTCTCACTGTGCAGTTCAGGCTGGCCTTGAGCTCACTTTTTGTAGTCCAGGCTGGTCTCGAACTCGCACCGATCCTCCTGCCTCAGCCTCCCGAGTGCTGGGATTACAGGCGTGCGCCACCACGCCCGGCTCCAACTTTTGCTTTGAAATCTGTATGAATATTAACTGGCAAAAATTAGGAAAATAGTACGAAAAATAACTCTATTCCTGCAACAGATCTTGGTCTTGATGAGAGAGTGATTACATGAATGTACAAAAACAAACATAAATGTCTATAGAAATGGTGAAAGCTGTGTATATTTTGTGAATATAATTGATCTTAATTTATTGGTCTTGATATTGTACTATGTATGATTAAGTCATTTTTTACAAAGGCTTGGTGGAAGCTTCTATAGATTGTCAATTTCTAGTGAATCTACAGTGACTTCGCAATGAAATTTTCAATTGGAAAAAGAATTATTCAAAGAAAATTGCATGTAAAGGAATATATATGTATATGCATGTATATATATATATATATATATATATATATATATATAATTTATTTATTTATTTTTGCTGGACCAGGGTTCGAACTCATGATCTTGCACTTGCTAGGCAGGCACTTATGCCATGAAGCTATCTCTCCAGCCCTGAAAATGAAATATTTTAAATAAATTATTATCATTGGAATGAAGAACAAGCGACCAAGTATTTGAATATGACAAGATTCCAAGACAAGATTCCAAGAACCAGTATGCCAGATGAAATTAAAACGAAAATAATAATGTCAATGTTTAAACTTTAGAATAGATTTTACAGCGCATGATACCTGACCATTACTCTCCTTTTTTTTTTTTTTTTTTTTTTTTTTTCTTTGAACCAGGGATTGAATTCGAGTCCAAGCCAGGCAAGCACTTTCTCTACTGAGCTATCTTCCCAGTCCCAGTTATTCTCCTTTAAAATGTCCCCCTACACCAAGACACGCTTCCATTACACTTTCCTGGTTATCCTTGCCATTTTCTGAAGCGGTTCTAGAAGTTCACTTTTATGAATGCTTTCAGTTGTGGCTGCCTCAATGCCCCAAATGGATTCAAAATGTTTGCCTTTCATCATCATTTTGACTATGAGGAAGAGCTAGCAGCGTTGCCAAATTTTGTGAGAAAGGTAGATGAAGACAAATAGATGACTTCTAACCTTTCCGTAGGATGACCCTTGGCAGCAGCATTCAGCATAATTTTTAAAATTGCTGCTTACATAAACACTCACAAAGCTATATTGAGAACTGCTTCAGAAATTGGCAAGAAAAAGTAATAGAATTTGTGTTTTTGAAATAAGAACTTCTTAAACAAATTAATACATTTTACTACTATTTTTAAAAACTTAAACGTTTGACAAATATTTTAACCCCTTATACATTCTACTAACAGATTTAGATTTTTATTCTGTAGCCAGGAATTAGGTAGTAGTCTAATTAGGAAAGAGAAATCAATCACATATAACTCCACCTGAGAGTTACTCAGTGAGGGGTAGCAGAACATCTGCCATGTTTTTACTAATGAATGCACTTTCCATCGAACCAGGATTCCTTCCTAGTACTATTTTTATTTGGAAGTTCAATCAATATAATAAATTCAATTCAATGATAAGAAATACTATAATAAGTAATAGAGGTTTTTTTGGTTGTCCTAAATATGAACTTTGTCTTTTGTTGATTGTCCCAGGTGATGATTTTCAACGTTTTAAATCAAATAATTGAAAAGTATAATACAGAAAATATAATTTTCTTTCAGTTGGTTAGATATTTTGAAAAAATTCAATACTCTGGAAATTCTTACCTCATTATTTATAAACTAACTTTAGAATTTGCCATTCAAATACTACTAAAAACTTCTAATATTCATTGGATGATTAAATAGTAGGGAAAAACAAATAGTAGTTATTTAACTCAAATAATTGGTATGTGCATCTGTGTGTGTGTCTTCATATGTGTGTTTGCAGAAGTTGAATAAATTAAGGTTTAACTGTTAAACTTGAATAGCACTTAGAAATTCTCTCACTGACTCTATAAAAAGTTTTTCACAAACATAATTTCTCTTCAGTTCTGTGTCAAAGATCAAAGAATGTATACTGTATTCATACAAACATGATGAAAATAGAGTAGATAGAATCCCAGTCAAGCAGAATTTAGAATTCTCTAGTTACCAACGATAGCAATACACCTCTCCATATCAATAGCATACACATACACATATAGAAGTCATCTGAAACTTTAGAGTTAGAGGCAGAATGGATACTTGCATTTTCTCTTTCTTTTTCTTTTTCTTATTATCTCACAGGCCCTCAGTTTTCACTATGCTGTAAGCTTACTATGGAACTTTAAAGAGAAAACTAGACACTATGAAAGAACTGTATTTATAATACTAATTTTTAATATGTAAAATAGTTACCTTCCACTTAAGAGTTTGATCTCAAGATGTATCTGATTATGTAGGAAAGTCTCAAACTTATCCTTTTTAATAGCAGTGAAGAAGGGTTATGGCTTGTGTCTAGTTGTTCCACCAAAGCCTCATGCAGCCATTGGGCCAAATATGTAGGAGTTGTGATTAATAGTCAAATGCTGAGATAATGGATATGAGTGCTGCACCTATGGAAAGCCTGAGTACAGCATAAGGAAGGTAGGGAGGCTTTCTCTCTGCCTCTGTTGCTGCCACCATTGCTTCTCCCTTTATGCTCTTACTGTCCTGCTATTTTCTGCCAACATGAACTGCTGCCCTGTGCCATGTTCCGCACCTCATTGGAGCCAGCTGAGAATGAACTGAAACCTCCACTAACTGTGAAATAAGCAAACCTTTCCTTTCTTTATTTTGAGTGGCATATATTTTGCCCTAGCAGCAAGAGAATAATAACCAAGACAGAATCTGGTATAAAAAATGGGTTCCTTATTATTACTATACATGAACATATGGTACAAGAGCCTTTGGAAATGATTTATAAGAAGAGAGAGGAAGTTTGGAGTTGTCTTCTAAAAGAGAAGTGCTGGAACACCTTCAGCTGCTCTGTTTGAGAGATCCTGGTCAGAGCTCAGAAAACCAAAATGGTGAAAGAAATCCTCCCCATAAATACTGGGCTGGGGGGGTTTCTTCTGGGGAGAAGGACTGCATTGGCTTCTGAACTCCAGATGCTTTGTGTTGTGGCTTGACAGAGATTTTTTTGGCATGTTTGTCTGCAGTTTCAGAGAATTTGGCTGAGACTGAGCTTAAGTTCAGTGGACTAATTAATCTTGCAAAAAAAATTTCAAGCTCATTAAATGTTGAGGCAGAAGTACGGCCATTGCTGGGATGTTTTGGTCTGATTTATGTTGAGAATCAAGAGCAAAGGACCCAGCCGGATGATGTAAAATATTGTGAGTTTGGCCAGGAAGGAAGAGTGAATAAAGCTGTA
The DNA here is from genome assembly GCA_004027025.1 of Myocastor coypus. Classification (NCBI taxonomy): domain Eukaryota; kingdom Metazoa; phylum Chordata; class Mammalia; order Rodentia; family Myocastoridae; genus Myocastor; species Myocastor coypus. The sequence goes on from PVJA010019113.1 coordinate 29,882, forward strand.
GACTACAAAGATAGAGCTAAAATCTCCACTGCCAAGAAGGAACAAGAAAGATGGCCTGAGAGCAGCACAAGAAGCAAAACATCTCTATCCTTTGCATACTCAAAACTGCAAAGGTGGAGGCTAGAAAAATAGCCCAGCCATCTAAGGGCGTGCCTGGCAAGCGCCAGGACCCAGGTTCAATTCCCAGTTCTGCATGCCATGCCAGCCCCTCTACACTGACTAGGCATGCTGTGCTGGCCACTGAAACAGGAAATGGTGGTGAATGCCTATAATCCCAGCTCTGAGGAGGCTGAGGCAGGAGGGCCATAACGAGTCCAAAAAATAAATAAAAGAATGTTTAAAAGTTTAAATTTGCAAAAGCGAAAGACTTCATTTGGAGGAAAAAGTCACAGAGTGCTATGCTCCAGAATGGTGGTGGCATCGACACCAAGTTAAAAATGTCAGGGAATTTGTTCCCCAGAATCAGGTTCGTAGTGCTCAATAATCTAGGCACTCAACTCCTACAGCTAAGAGAGAAGAAAACCTGGCTACTGTTCTAACTGGCATCAGACTTTGGCATCATCCATATTGCACTGGTTTTGGGCCCATGCAGAATGCAAAAGCTCTGAGGTTAAAAATGCTTCCACTGAGATTTCAGAAAAAAGCTTGGCAGACCAGGCAGTCTGCCTCTGAGGGCAGTTTGTGAAACAGAGAGTTAGAAGCCTAATGTGCAGTAGAAAACCCAGAAGTTGGGAAAAGCCATGAATATGAATAATCCAAGGAGAGCTACCAATAAGGAGTAAAGCAGGTCAAAGAGAGAAACCATGGGAGCTACAACCATCAATAAAGCAGTAGAGGTGGAGCCACAACTTAGCACAGATTGCTTTGGATATTCCATATGCAACTAGAGGACTGAATATTTGCCCTGATGGATTTTGGGCTTGCTTTGGCCCCAATGCTTTATATTCCCTTGTTTGTGTATTTCAGGATGGTAATTTTATTTCTTATGCTATTGAATGTTGAAATCGCTTAATTTTTCATTTGTACTGGGGCTCACATCCAAGAGTTTGCCTTAAATTTTGGCAGAGACTTGGAACTTGGGCTTTTCAGAAATGCTGAAACTGTTGGGACTTTGACAATACAGAAATGGACTAAACCTATTTTGCATAAAGGGATATGAATGAGTCTCTAGAGGATTGGGATGGAATATTATGTACCCGCCAAATTTAATGTAGTTGTTGGAGCAGCCCTGTAGAGGTTGTGATTAATTCCTGATCCAGTGCTGGGATTCTGGGTGTGAGCGCTACACCTGACCTGGGGCAGAGAGCCTGAATGCAACATATGGAAGGGAGACAGAGCTCTGCTTTTGCTGCTGCTGCACCTCCATCTGCTCTTGCTGTTTTGCACTACTATGAATGGTTGCCTTCTGTCATCTGTCACTGTGCCTTGGAGCCAACTGATTACAGACTGAAATCTTCACACACTGTGAGCTAAATAAACCATTCTTCCTTAATATTAAGTATCAGATACTTTGTCCCAGGAATGAAAAAACCTAAGTGAGACAGGTTCCTTATTGTTCAAATCCTCAAAAGTCCATTACTGTTTAATTTCTTTGTGCTTTTTCTTACTCTTTCTAGATTAAGATGAAATGTAAAAATCAAGGATTACAGGCTCAGGCCACCACACCCAGTTTCAGTTGCCTTCTCAATTCCCCCTAGGTTAGGGATGGCACTGGAAGATTAAGGATCAAACCCTGGCCTATGTCTGCCTAAGCAGAAGCTTTCATCCACTGAGCTATTTATTTATTTATTTATTTATTTTAATTTTTATTTATTTATTTATTTATTTATTTATTTTTTTGAGACAGGGTCTCGCTATGCAGTTGAGGCTGGTCCTGAGCTCACTTTTGTAGCCCAGGCTGGTCTCGAACTCGCACCAATCCTCCTGCCTCAGCCTCCCGAGTGCTAGGATTACAGGCGTGCGCCACCACGCCCGGCTGAGCTATTTATTTATTTATCATTTCTACTTCATCTGAAAAATGTCTATTCATTTCAGATGTACACTTGGATTGGATCTTTAAATTTGGGGGTGTGATTTTTTTTTCAGTTTTTTATATATTCTGGGCATTAGTCCTTTGTGTGCAGGACACCTGGAAACAATTTTTACTCACTCTGTAGGTTTTCTGTTTATTTTGTTGGTGTTTTTTTTTTTTTTTTTTATAATGTACTTGGTAGAGGGATCTCACTACACAGATCGGATTCAGAAGTGATCCTCCCGTTTTCAGCCACCCAATTGCTGGGATTACAGGTGCACACCACATTCCCAGGCTCAATCACTGTCTCAGTGTGCTCCAGGAGTGGCAAGGCACACTGTGGGTCATACCCCAGCCCCTGTGTCTGCCTAAGCAAGGGCTTAAATTTGTTGAGCTATCTGTCTGGCCCTTATTGGTGGTTTATTTTACTGTGTAAAAGCTTTTTAATAAGATGAGATCTAGGCCAGGATAAAGCTTAGAACAAGTACCTGCTTGGCAAATGCAAAGTCCGAAATTTTACTCCTAGTGCCAAAACATAAATAAGTAAATAAATAGGATCTCAATTGTGGCTTCTTTGTAATATTTCCTGTGCATTTGGGGTTTTGTTCTTTGTCTACACAAATGTCTTTAAGAGTTCTACCTACTGCTACTTTCAGTAGATTTAGTGTTTCTGTTTTAATATTTAGATCTTAAGTACCTTTCAATTTTAGTTTAATGCATGGTGCAACATATGGTTCTAGGTTGTTCTTTGTCATGGGAAGAGTCAGTTTTTCCCGGACCATTTATTAAAAAGTTTATCTCTCTTCCAGTGAAGGTGTTAAACATGTATAAATATTGCATTTTTTTTCTGGTGTGAGATGCCCTAAAGGGTAAATAAGGAAGAGAAAGTAAAATAAGTATGAGGAAATAGAAAGAAAATGCCCAAATGGGAAGGGGAATAAGAAAGGGGAAAGGAAGAGGAAAGGAAAGGAAAAGAAAAACAATACAAGGGAAAATTGGAAATAAAACTTTTGAAAACAAGGAGGAGAAGAAGGGTTTAAGAGGGGTGTGGGAATAGGGAAAAATGAAAAATCAATGTATATACTATACTATACAGGTACTATTTCTCTATGGCAATTGTCATCATCCTGTATGTCTAAAGTGTACCCATAAAATTAATTGAAAGAAATGCTTACCTTAAAGATTGACTTTATCAACTAAACAAGAAAAAAATGTTACACTGTACCTCAAAGATTTTAATGTAATGATTGATAAGATACAAGCTCATCTTCAAAATTGATTAAATATCTTTATAGTGTTTATGGGAAGGACAAGAGATATTTAAGACTAATTTAAATAGAGCCATTGATATTGTCTCAAATTTAGCTGCCTTATACTTTAATACAATGAATTATATGATTCATTATTTTCAGATAAAGTATAGCTTACAGACAAATGACAAGGTGATTCTTTGCCAATAAATGTGAGCCTAATCACAGCAGTTATGCATGAGCCAAAAAGAATTTATATATCATGAAAAGATGATAAGCACTACCTAAACAAAATATTATAATCTAACTGTGCTGGTATTTTCCCTGGTCCTCTTCAGTATCAATGTACCCTTTTGAGAATTCAATAATATAAGATTTCCTGCAAACCAAACAAAAGAATTTCACTTTTCATTAGAAACGAAACCAAAACAACTATTTCTAACTGTGCTTCCTTTCTGTAGTCCCTTTAAATGGTGATAATTAAATTGGTTTCCACATATTTACTCTTTAACAGTGATCATTTAAAAATTGTCAACATGTTACACATATCTGTAGCAGTTCCCCGGGAAGAATGATATTGTTATGTATCAAAACATACCTAAGCCAAACTCATTCAACCCAGAAACCAGGCCCAGAGTGTGAGAGAGACTGCTGGAGGCCTGCCAGAAACTCATCCGACCCACCCACAAGGCCTGACACGTGAGTAGAACTTTATTCATCAGAGATACCCAGTGTAGAAAACTTAAGACAATTTTTCAGTTTATTTTATTTTATTTTATTTTATTTTATTTTTTAAGAGGAAGATCTACAGAGATAGAGTGTTCAGGTTTTCACTACTAGATCAAACTTATAGTAATCTACCTCTTTACAGCCACCCAAGAGCTGGGATTACAGGTATGTCCTGTCTCAATTGCCATCTCAGTGCTCCCTAGGGGCAGGACCGGCATGGCAGGCCTGGGGATTGAACCCCCAGCCTCTGCACTTGCTAGCAGGCCCTTTAATCCACTAGACACAAACCATTACATTTGCATTCTTAGTTTCCTTTAAATTTTTATTTTATTACTTTCAAAATTGATTGGGTTATTTCCTCCATCTTTTGCTATTTGAGGAAAAGAAGTATGACATAAAAGCTATGGAATCTCGAATTTTAACACTATTACACTACTGAGTGCTTTAGATGTGACTGTAAATAGTTTCTCATCCTCTAGGTCTCTATCACTTTGTCCTGTATTAACTGCCTAGGTGAATCCTCAGAAGTGCCCATCTAAAAACATATTCCAGTAGTGATATCTTGAATCTGAGTTCATCTGGAGATACAGAACATTCAAATAGCGTAATGCAATCAATTATAAAGTATCTCAAATAAAATTATTTTTAAATGGGGCAATGCAAAGCCTATTATTTATATTAGTCTTCACCAGCTTAATACATAATGACATTTCAGTTCTGATAATTTTAATACGTATTTCAAATTGCAATAATGAGTTGTACTAAAAGTTTATCCTCCTAGACAATTGGAGCCTTCTTACTCCACTTAGATCATTCATTTCTTGACAATGAAATTACAACCTGGTTTAGTAGAAATCTTCTTTTGGAAAACCAGAGTTTTAAGTTAATATGAGAACAAGCTAATGATTGATTCTAAGTTTAATAGCATGCACAGCTCATTAAAAGCAGACAAAGAATCAAGAATCAATACTGTTGACTCCACACAGAGCAGTGTAATTAGAGATATGAATGTATAACAGAAATAAACAGGAGACACGGTCATTCTTCTCTGATTGGGCAGAAAGACCTGTGGGAACCTTATCAGCAGTATCACAGCATCTTTCCTCTTTCTCTAACATTTTCATTAAGTATAGGAAAAACCTGCAGGGAGTAAAATCTGAAGGAATCTGCTGTTTCAGCGGCTTGCTACCTAAATAACGAAGACCCAAGTAAAAACATTAGAATGAGTCAGGACAGCAACCTAGAGGCCTCTTGACTCCAATGGGAATTCACAAGTTCAGGCAAGAGGTGGGTTTTAAGTGGGCTCTAGTGCCAGGAAGAATTTTACTGGGCAGAATGAAAGTTGGAAGTTACACTATGGTATAAATAAAATCATGCAGGAATTTTAACAAGCCCAGATTCTAAGCATATTAAATAAATCAAAACATGAACCATTTTTACTCATCTAGAAAGTGGGTTTATGATTTTTAACAGCTTAGATTATGCATTTTATGATAAAGTTAAGATCACCTAAGCTTATTAAATCACATAAGTGGATAAAGGACATTCAGAGTGGAAAAGAGAATTATTGGTAGTCTAACAATAATGGATAACTAGTTTGGACCTTTAGTGTCTCCTCAAGGTCTATGAGTTCAGGGCTTGCTTCCAGGGAAGGCAATACTGAAGGACAGTGCAATTTTGAAGGATGGGACCCCGGGGTAAACTCTTGTTCATTGGGGGAGGTACCCTTGAAGAACACTGTGTAACCTCAGGCCCACTAACAGCTCTTGTATGCGAGGTTTGCCCTCCTTTTTCCTCTCACCACACTGCACATTCTTGCCAAGGGCCATGGTGCCAGTCACCAACTCAAAGCTGTGAAGCTGTGAGTCAAGAGAACTCTTTCCCCTTTATACACTATCTCAGATGTCTGTTGGAGCAATGAAGAGTGAACACAGGAGGACACTTCTGGTGCAGTCTCTGTATAGAATGATAATGACATCCCAAGTAAAATAATAGAAGGTAAAGTGTTCTTGCCGTATCTTAATTTCTTACATTATGTAAAATTCAATGTGAAGACAGAAAAGGATGGTTTTTGGATTCAGAGATCCTGTAGCTCTGCAGCAGTCTTGAGGATTATCCAATCTGCTCGCCTGGTCCTCTTCCCACAGACATCATGAAGCCCGGAAATACAATGTGGGGCACGCTGCTTCAAGGGCCTTGCAGCCTAGGGAGCAATGATCACACCCTTCAGAAGCATTGCTGCCTGTTAGAGCACAGAGCACCAACAGTTGGGAAAAATGAGTGTATCCTCATCACCAAAAGCTATCATGCATACAGTTCTTTTCAATTTATTTTTGTTTTTAATACTTTGTTTTAGTGAAACATGACATAATTGGAATTTTTACTAACGAAACCAAAATTTAGGCAGATACTTTTGTTTGTTCAACAATAAGTAAATAAAAGCCAAAACAAAGCACCAACACTGTTTCACATTTCAGTCTTCCTTGAAACATCTCAGAAAAACCAATTACATCTTGGGGAGTAGCTGATCAGTGTGGCATTTGCCTTGTATGGCATGTCTGAGGCCCGGGTTTGATCCTTAGCATGGACAAAAAGTCAATCAATCAATCAAATAAAGCCAAACACAAACAATAACAAGAGTAAATAATTGTCCTTGAATACCAGAATATATCAGTTTCAATTATAGGATGACTCTTTTACTTTTAAACTTGCACACTTTGGTGATTCTTTCTTTGTATTTTTGGGAAGGGTCCACAGGGCATTCAAAGTCTCACTACTAGATCAGACACATAGTAATTTGCGTGTTTACAACCTCCCAAGAGCTGTGATTTCAGGTGTGCACCACCACGTGGACCCAGTCTCAAGTTCGGTGATTTTACTTAGGAACACACAGCCTACAGAGACAAAATTGGTTACAGAACAGAAAATAATGCACATTTGCTTATTCACATTTGCAATGCTCCTCATTTCCAAGCTCTTACCAACATGTTTAAGTTAGTAGCACACACATTTTCATGAAAATATTAAAGTCTATGGTAATAATAACACACAAGGTTCCCAATTTGATCACTGTAACCAAAAAAAAAAAAAAAAAAAGAAAAGCAAAGCAAAACAAAAAAAACCAATGTCGTGTGATGTTCTAAGTTTATTGTGCATACTTGCTCTGCAGAAGTCTTATAATGTATAATGTCTAAAGCAAATATATTGACAAAGTCCACTTACCATATGGTGTAGCATTTAAAAGTGATAAATCAAGCTAAAAACAAACAAAAAAACTCCCAACACTTGTTTGTGAATGAAATCCATTCAATGTTGACTTACGTGTTTTTATAGCAATGAAATGTTTTTGTTACTCTATTTTTCTTTCTAAACTGTGCTTGCTATGGTTTACACCACGATGTGTCTCTAAAGTCTCAGCAGGCCATAGGTAGGATGTTGGCAGGTGTTTGGAATAGAGGAAACTTGGAGCTGACTTACCATTGGGAGGTAGAGTCTGGCTAAAAGCAGTGGGTAGCAGGGTCTATCCAGGAAGGGGCTGTCTCCCTCCCTTGCTCCTCCTCTGCTCTCTCTCTCCTCCTGCTCAACCATTCCTCAAGAGACCCTACTGCATCCAGTCCCTTTTGCCATGCTGTCCTTCTATCCTTGGAGCTGGTGCCCTTGGATTGAAACCTGTGCAGACTGTGTGCCAACATCCACATTTCTTCCTCTCAGTTGAGGATATTCGGTGTGGGGTCTGCATAATGGAACATGACTAGACTGTGCTTTGGTGTTTCGCTTCAAAAATGATTTTCACATTTATTCATTTGCAGCTATCAAAAGAGAGTCATTGCAATAGAGAATGTAATTGTACTAAAAATGAGTAAAGCATGATGCATTTTGAACAAAATTGAAGGTGATGGCATATATTTATATCTCTATCTACCTCTATCTATCTACCTCTCTCTCTCTCTCTCTCTATCTATCTATCTATCTATCTATCTATCTATCTATCTATCTATCAACATTTTTATGGTGGTCTAAGCTGTCCTGAAGCTCCATAAATAATAGGCTACCCATAAAACTACATTAGTTAAAATTATAAATGGTAAATTTTAATGAAATTTGAAGAAATTTTGAATTTAAATAACATTCTTGGGAAAAAGTAAATGCATCTTAAGGTCTATCATATCAAATGTTATTCAATGTCCGTTGCTTTGCCAAAACTATTGCTGCAGAAGACAAAGTACACAGGCGCGTGAAATTCTCTGCAGTTAACAACACAGATTTGTTTCTGATTTAAAGATGAGACTTTTATTCAGGTTTTGCTTTTAATAATACTTTTATGAAATACTTTGCAAAACCATTAGGAATAGGATGTAACTTTAAAATGAGATTTATAGACTGAAAGCTTCACAGAAAATAGCAACTCTTTACTCATATTGCTCATATTATGAATTTTTAAAATACTACATTTACTACTTTAAAGATTTTTGGTAACAACATTTTTGATGTTTTAGGATTTGTGCTTTTAAACTTTAGTCATAGTTTTAATAGATACTATAAGGTATCCTTTAATTCCTTATCTACCAAAGCGGCTGCATCTTTCTGAGCTCCCAAAATGGAGTTGGCATTTGAATGTGAGCATAAACCTTTAATTTCTCAGCTATTTCCATTATTCTTTGCTTCACTGGAAACCACAGTTCAAAACATTAAGAAAAAGAACAAGGTATAAATCAATGGAAATTTGTTTGAAGCTAGAGAAAAAGAAAAGATCTCTGAAACAATATATTATCTGTTCATACAGGAACCTATTATAAACCAAAGGAAGTGCTTAGCTTTTAATATTTAGTTTTGCAGTATAGATCTTCAAAGAACTTATTCAAATTTAAAATGAACTCTGCATTTCTACATGAAATGT